>JAJTUC010000017.1:0-263281 GCA_036971365.1 Dactylellina leptospora | reverse complement strand
AATCCTTCAAGAAAAATCATATATTCAGCTTCTCAAGGGTCCTTTTGACGGGAGGTGCACAGACGTGGAATTGTGGGGTACATGGAGCATATCTTTCGATATCTGACTGGCATAGCCACGTGTAAGACGACGACAAATAAGAAGGATGGGAGAGGAGAAGGCTGCGGCCAAGAGCTAAAGCCAGAGCCGACATGGCGATACAAACAAGGAATCGGATCCTACATGTCTCTCCAAATTGAGTCGCCCCACAAACAAGTAATTAGGATTGTGGTCTCGGTGTACGAAATGTACTTTTCACAGCCAGAAGCGCAAAATCCCTCTCTCACAAAAAAAAGATTTGCTCGACGGTTTTTATCGATAAAGGTGTCGAAATGCATGCAAGCAAAAGGGTTAAGCGAGAAATCATCTGCGGGAAGGCTATGCTATATTGGGAACCGAAGACGGGAAACTGGCCAGTGAGGGCCTGCGGTTGAAAGAGTTCACTTTCTCAAATTTGCCTGCCGGCTTCATGAAGACGAAGTGAGTCAGAGACAATAGACGAGAGATTATTCTGTGCCAGGGACATGCAACAGCGGTTAAGTGGACTGGGCCTAGTGCGACTTATTTTTTCTTGACGGTCTCGATTTTATGATATTCGGGTTTATTCTTTTCTTTGTAGCCCATCCAGCAGGCAATTAAAGCACTCATATTGGAAATTTGAGACAGGTAGGACAGACGACCCTGCCTTACCACACAATTCGTCAGGTTCTCGTGCTATGAGGTGATGGTTGAGTACCATTCCATATAACGTCATGAGCAGGGTGACCTGAACAGGTCAGTAGTTGCGAAGATAGCCGGTCACCATGCACCGAATGGGCCAGCCCTGGACTAACCAGGGGCGTTTTCTCCAGGACACTTGAGGTTTCTTTGCCTGATCAGATCAGTTGGTAGAAGGGGAAAATAGGGGAGGGCTTGAGTGTTAGTAAATGCGAAGAAAAGGTTTGTATGCATGGTCACCTGTCAACATTCCGATCGAGACATGTATACGAACGCAACCCATTTCTGTGGGTTTGCGCAGGCCGACCAATCCGGGTTCCCGTCAAGTCTCCGAGGGCGTCGACGCTTCTACATGCCTATTGCAAGGAGCTTGGAGCGAAACAAACAAAGAAGCCTCTGCGGTGAGATAAAGTGGGTAGTGCACTTGGTACTTGTCCCCCGAAACCAGCACCAAAGGATGCCCTGGGCCTATCGGGTGTTGTTTCGTTAGTGAAACGACTGACTTGGCGGCATCTGCAAGGCGTTGAGCTCGCAGCGTCTTAGTTACCGGACTAAGTTGGCCAGGTAGGGATCTCGGTGGTGCGCATCCATGAAGAAGAGCACTCTTAGCCCCAGTTATATGCAGGCCGATCGCGACTCCTGGCGATAAAGCGAGCTAGAGTGTGAGTGAGTGAGAGAGACAGACAGACAGACAGAGAGACAGAGGGCGGGAAAAAGATAGAGTCATGGTGTCGGTCTGAGCTCGGGCGTATCATTTTAATCGCTCTCCAGATAGACACTATAGGTGCTTTCCAGTCTGGTATAACTACGAGGGAGGCCCGTAACCCTCTGTTCTCTCGGTTTGAAGCGCTATCACCGTACGCCATCCATCGAACATCCGCCGTGCTCGCTCTCCGATTGATTGTCGGGCGATATATCGCATTTGGCACAGTCCAGCGACACATCCATCCACTGTCACCGTAAGTTCCTGTTATCGCCCGTCTGATATTGATACCGTCAGCACTGCATTCTTTCTTTCCGTCGTCGTCGTCGTCGTCGTCTCGGCGGGTTCATTCCTCAGGCATCCACTCAGGCGTGGGAATAAGATTGGGACTGTTGGTGGGAGCCTGCATTGGATCCTTGACGACCCGTTCCAGCAGCAGCGAAGTTCTGGAATTCTTCTTCTTTCCGTTCCCTGCCCCGGAAAATTAGCTTGTTAGTTAGTTAGCAGCTGTGCTGGGGAGGAAAAGGCGAGCATCCTCGTCATCCTCAAACGTCCGCAATTAGTGCGGCGGCTGCTGTTATTATCCTTCTCTTCTGCCTCTGCGAGAGACCGCTGTTCCCCCTTCCACCTCTTCCCTCGCTCGCCGTATATTTTTTTAGAGCAGCGTCGTCGTCTAGCACCGCTCCTACCATAACACCGCTGCTTCTTGCTTAGTGGTCAGTTGACTGAGAGAGAGTGTGTGTGTGTGTGCGTGCGTGCGTGCGTGCGAGTGTGAGCGTGTGTCCGGGGCCTCGTCCAACGGCTGTCATTCGCCCAGTCGAGTTCCCCTTCGACTTCGCCCTCTTCGACATTATCTTTCCTGCGATTTCGAGCGCACAATTAAATCAAAACGACGGGCCTCCGTTCAGGTCAGCTCGGAGCTGGTCATCTGTGTACCATCATCGCTGCCATCGTATTAAAGTCTTGCCTGACCAGCTGGATGCTTAGCTCCAATATCCCCCATCTCCTCCCATCACAACCACTGCCGACGACGACCAGGACGACGCGTTAGAACAGACGCAGAAGGACACTCCCCAGCTTACAGACATTGTCACTTGATCTAGACATCTATAAGCGAACGTCCCGGATACGCAGACGTCCTGCTTATTTCCCGCCGCTTCTGCTGCTTCTCTCCCTCGACTCAACTCGGGAGTCCCTCTCTCTCTCTCTTTCTCTCGCAGCCCGCTCGACACCTCTCCTATGTTGTAGATAGGAAGGGTCGCAGTGCTTCAACAGCTCGGATACCGATACCCTTCGACTCTACTGCACTCTCCGGACGGCTCTCTTTCCAAATGATATGGATGTGGACTGCTCACTTGAACTTCCAACCATTCGATTTTGACCCCTTCATAGCCCCTTCCACCCAGATCATATCCTAGCTCTCGGCATATCTTGTGTCACCGCACACCCGTCCCTGAAAGAACGTATCACCGAGTAACGATATACACACTTGGAGGGTTCCGGTCTACTTTTAAATCCCGCCAGGTACCGTCCTACCAGTCTCCTCCTACTGGTCCTCCTCCTGCTGCAGCTAGACAAACACCGCCGAAAAATAAGAAAACACTACCCTCAGACACCCGTTAAACGGTGCGAACTGCATTTTTGGGACCGCCCATTCTTCGCGGAATAAAATACAAAATACTACTAGGACGGACAAAAAGCTGCTATGCAAAAGAATGCCTTCCAAGAACAACCCGTGACTCCTCCCTTCTCTACCCTTCACCAACAGCAGCAGCGAGAAATTGAAGAGGCGATAAACACTCGCCAGCAGCACCATCCAACAGATTCTGCAGCTCTGAACCGGACATCCTCGATACAAAGCGCCATGGAATCAGATATTCGGCAGCCGAGGCTGCACCAACATCGATTGTCGTTGGGTCACATACCTCAGGAGGACGCCTCCGGAGCATACACGAGAGCGACAACACAACAACCATCACATTCGAGGTCGAGCTCTGGAAATGTATACAGCGCATCTGGGAGTGGAAGCCCCGTCTCATATGGCGGAAACCAAGGCAGAGGAACCGTGCAGCGGGAAAGTACCGGTGGTGGCTCGGACTCAAACTCTAGCTCAGGGGGTGGTCAGGGAGGAGAGCAAAGAGCCATGGAATCGGAAAGAGGACGGTTAAATCAGCTCATGACGGTACGCTCATACCTAAGGCTCGATAAAATACGAGTTTCCTGACGCTAACACCTATAATAGAACTTCTTTTTGAAACTTGCTTTGGTCGTTGTACGGTCTCGTATGGATGTTCCCCCCGTATTTGCACGAGGGACGGCTACCCGTAAGGTCAATAAATGGGTAAGTTTGGCGACTAGCTCTTGTCTTTGATCGATTCGGCTGCTGATATCATCAATCCAGTTCAACGTGGAGCTCGAGGAAACAGATATCTTCCGAGAAGACTTGCGATTATGGAAATACTCTGACGCTACGGAGAACCGCCCACCTCCGTTAATTATCGAGACATATATCGATGCCGAGGAGCTGACTCCGAACCAAACACTCGTAATCCTTGACGAAACCGAGAAGAGACACAACGTGGAAACGACACTACTCGCATTCCGAAATTGGAGACGCGGGAATCCTTTAAATTCGAAGAAAGAAGTGATCTTAGAGAGGTGGAAAGTTGATCTGAGGTAAGTTTGATAAAGGACCTGGAATTGCACAGCACCCTATTAACAAACATCGTATAGTACACCGTCTGGTGAGCCAGCACCAGAACTAGCAGTAGTCTACAAGAAGAGTATTGTCCTCTTTAGGTCTTTGTACTCTTACGCCCGACTTCTACCAGCATGGAAACTGCAGAAAAAGCTCGCGAAGGGCCAGAAAAGCAATCTTCGGATATGTTGTAGGATAGTGAACGGCGAGACAACTCCAATACCCCAACCCGATCCGCTAGAGATTGCTTTAATACCGAGAGAAACAAATGTCACCAACACCTTTCAATTCGGTCCCGTCGAGTCTCCAGCTGGCACATTCACTGTCAAGGTTGACTACAGACGGCAATGCGATTTCCGAGTGGACGATTCGGAAGCTTTGCTAAGTTCGCATTTTGCAAATCTCGATGAGCACTACTTCAAACCTTCGCTCCATCAAAGGACAGGATCGCAGCCTGTCAATATGATGGCTCGAGAACCGGGCTCGCTACCCTCGAACAACATGAACCTCCCAATTAGAGGTGATCCGAGTATGGCCTATGGTAGCTTGACATCCTTCCATCATGCCGGCGTTACAAGTCAAAGTCCAATATCCGCATTACGAAATCTACACATCAGTGGCGGGTCATCGGCTGGCTCCCCTAGTGAGGCAGCATCTATTCCGGTTCGTTCCGCTCATGGATCTAAGGCATCCCTGAGATCTGAATCCGGTATGCAGCGAAGACCCTCCGTCTCCTTCATGTCGCCTTTCAAGGCTCCGTCCGTTTCGGCATCACCAACACCTGCCGAACAGTATGGCCACTCACCTCGGACTTCCCTTACGAGAATCGCCCAGGCTGGAGTCGCTGTCCCAGCCCGACAAAGACCGACGACTGGTACGATGTCACCTTCGTCGCTCAAATCGAGTATACCAGCAGAAGGCCCTACCTCAAATCCTGTTGGTGAACGTCCCATGTCTGTAGGACGGTATAGCAGCAGCTTTGGTAACAGGCGGCCGAGACATTCTTCCGGTGCCAGCAAGACTGAAGATGATAACAATAGCAGTGGGAGAGGTAGTCTTGCCTCATCGGCAGCCCCGGGCTCTGGGTTTGTGGAGACATCAGGGGTCAACTCCGGGCTTAGCGAAGAGGATCGAAGCCTTACCGATTTCATGAACATGCTTGACTCGAAGCAGCATCTCAAGATTTTTGACAGTTTCTCAGAAACATCAGGCAGGCGCGCCGTCGCCGCGCTTGGGAAATACCAAAAGATGAAAGATTCTAATGCAGCGCTTCAAGACTCCATGTCGTCGTCGCTGCTCCTTCCAAACCAACCCACAAGCAATCCATCCTCCGTTGGCAGGACACAGCCTGGAGGACCACCTGCACTTTCCGGTGCATCTGTATCAACATCTTCATCACCTGGAAAAGCGGTGTCACCTCATACGCCCGCTATCCCATCCAGACTTGTACAAAATGAAACAATAGTACATGACCAAACAAACGAACCGAGCTCATTAGACGAAATAGTCTCCCAGATATCACCACCGGCATACGCGTTTCGCCGAAGGGAGCAAGCAGAGTCGCAAAATGCACCTTCTTTGCCCAATACTTCGACAACTGCTACTACTTCACCCATGAATATTCCATCTTCTCCGCGATTCGTTCAGATCCGTCGGTCGAATTCGGTATCCCAGGAGCCTCCGGAAGAAGAAGGCTCGGGTCGATATCAGAATATCCGACGGGTAATGGGTCCCGAGGAACGCCATTCCGCGAGCCTGGGAAGCATGGATCGGCCACCGCCCTTTCTGTTGGTGGATGACTCGCTCACTACGCATACACCAGGGCTTACTACTGGCGAATCTAGTGTCCAGCGACAAACTACCGCGGCCACAAGCCTTGGCGACGAATCAACCAGTGAGAGTAGAGGAGGGTCCCGCACTACCTCAACAGACCGAATCCCGGCTTCTTCGTCGTTCGGTAACAGACGACCATATCGGTCATCCGGTGTCCGGCCTCCAATCACTGGAACACCGGGCGAGAACCGAGCCATGTTCCCGTTGGATGACGAGCTGTTATTCGATTTTAGTGACATCAATAGAAGGAGCTCGGATAGGAGTCGAGGGAATAGTAGCGGTGGTGATAGCCGTGGCGGCGGACGAGGGAACTAAAGCGACACCCTGGCATTTTATACATATCTTCATCCGCGTTTGTTCGCGGGTTTTTTATCTTCTTATGTGATTTTTGTTCAACGGCCTTATATTTCAAGCTTTTGGTATTTTTACATTTCTCAAAAAATACTCTACTGGCAGAGTTTTATTCTTTATCAGGGACATTCCCTTGGATTCATTGGAACAGCGGAGGGACTTGTATAGCTGATAACTAACTATCTTTAGTTTTGATTTCTAGTTTCCGTGCATTTGCTTTTTGTTATTTCTTGTCTTTAGCCTTTTTGCTTCCTTGATTTTCCGCCTGGTGTATTCCTCTAACGACATGCTGGAGTGTTTATACGGTAGCACCCATCCAGCGCACACCCACCTCGCTTTTTCGACTCGCGAGGTCTCTTTCTTTTCTCACCCAAAAATTATTGACGTTTGGCAAAGAACTAAATTGTCTCTTTATCTATACTTTACTCTTTATTGTCTATTTTGCTATCGAAGCGGTTGTCTTCTTTTTTGATTTAGCTTTTGATTATATCCTTCCTAACTACATTTTGCGTGTCTGGTTCCGAGTCTCATCTTTATATTTATATTCTCTACTCTAGGTGTTTTCTCTTTTTTCTTTCTCTTGGTATCAGCGGTATTCACTTATATACTAGTTTACTTTTTTACACGGCGGAAGATCCGAAAAATGAATTTTTTATTTTCTCTTCGATTCTTTTTTAACTTTTTGGAACCAATTTGGTTGGCTGGGCTTGTGGTGTAAGCTATAGAAGAACGAAAAACAATTTATAAATTTGGCTATTATTGTATTTTTCTCCGGATATAGTTTGCTACCGAACGAATTTGCGAAGGTGAAAGCTATCCTAATAGACCTTTCATCCATTCAGTCGAGCGCTCGGTTTGGAATCTTGGTATATACCTAGAATAAAGTCTCGAAATTATGCGAAGGGGAATGGGAAAAAAGGATAGCTAATTCCGGGTAAGAAGACAAAGAATGACTAACGCCTAAGACTCCTAGCTATGATGCAACAACGGTGCAAATTAAAATCCAGTACAAACTCACTGAAGTATGACCCTTTTTTTCTGGCTTTTTTTTGCCTTTCTTCGTTTTCCAAGATATGAAATAGTGCTAGCAAAAAGAACTCCTGATGAATGCAAATGAACGATAAAAGACTGACAAAAACAAAAAAGGACAAAGGAAAGCGCTAGATGTAAACAATCAAGACAAATGCATCAATAAAAAAGGACGCCGGCTATGCTGTTGAACGAAACTCAAAGGTAGGTATCAAAATGCAATAGTGTTGAAACTCCGATGTGCGTAAAGTTTTGGTTCTCTTAATTTTGATAACAAATTTATCAAAGAATTTTCCAATTCGATTATTCGATTTCTACAGTCTACTGCTGTATTCGTCGATGAGTTCGGCGATGGGTTCTTCGGAACACTGTCAATTCAAATTAACCGAACGTCAGTGACAAATCCCACAAATTATATCTCAACTTCTACCCCCTCTTAAAAAAATGGCCGTAAACGAAGAGAAAAAAAGAAAGAAAAGACTTACCAATTCGAGATGTATATCATAATTCCCACTCAACGTATTCCTAACCGCCTCTCCACGTAACTCATTCTTCGGCAACGGACCCGCGATCAATCTCGCGTGACTGTAGAGATACCCCTGCCCTTCTCGAAAGGTTATACGACCGGAGGTATAGTCGTCGATGATGGCTTGGTAGAGGGATGTGAAGCCTGGTGCTGAGTGGGTGTTTTCGAGGAGGTTGCGGAGGGTGTTTATTCTCGCTTGGGTTGATGCTAGTTGGGATTGTTGGGAATATTGGCGGTGGTGGGATGGGGTGGTCGAGGTTTGACTGGTCGTGCTTGCTGGGCTGTTACGGGGGTGGGGAGTTGTTAGTTTATGGATTGATAGTATGAGGTTGAGGGGATGTATATGGTATGATATATATGTAGCTGGGGAGCTTGTTTGAGGTAAAGGAAATGTGGAGATACGGATATTGGGCGACGTACCTTGAACCCCGTCTTGCGTCAATATAAGTGTTCATATTGTAAGGATATTGATTGGTGCTTGTTTAAAAAGATCTGAAAGATTGTTATGCTTGTGATCGCTATAGTTCGTGATAGCTTGATGATGCTTCGAAAAGGGAAAGGAGTCGTGATCGGGTCGTTATATACTTCGACTTCTCCGTTGTATGCCTTATAGTAATCGTATTGCAGTTGAAGCCTTAAACCTTTTCTTGATTTTTTCAAAAGGAAAAAAAAAATCGATTATTCAAACTTTTCGGATCGTGAGACTTGAGATCGAGGATCTAGGGTCTTCACATATATGTATTATGATTTCATAAAGTCGACCATGCAAGGATTCCTACGTCAAGCCACGCGGGTTTCACCTTTTCGACCTTGACGAGCGCACCTTGTTCAAAGGGGTAAACTAATTAATTGTTTTTTTTTCTCTTCGTCCAAATATAGAAATATGCCGACGGGTGTGGCTTAGGGTTCAAGATGCCGAAATCGGATTCTCGGGGAGTGATTTTCGAGATATATCAACTTTTTCTGGAAACCAAGAGAAATAATAATCGGGAACCACGGTTCACGGGCCTGCCGGGGTGAGGTTGTTGGGTACCTAAGGTGTTAATTCAACGTTGGATCCCGGAGAGAAAGCTGAAGCGAGAAAAAGAGAGGGTACGACGTCGGACCAGCGAGTCGAAAAAGTTATTAAAAGTAACAATAAATACTTAAATTAAATAAAAGTAAACAGGTACAGCAAAATGTAGTGTGATAAGCACCAGGGACGTGGAAAAGGCCCAGAAATTCTATTCGCTGCGGCAGCTTCGACAGGGTACAGTAATACAGTATATATATGCGAGAAGCGTCTTTTGCATCGGAATATTTCGATGGTTTGAGACCTTTCGGACATTTTTTCCTCGGATTCCCACCCCTCGTCACGACATTCTCGAATTTTTCTGAGGGGAAGATCTCTAGTTGAGGGGGGGGTCATATGAGAATTGGTCATTGTTGTAGCAGTCTGCGACTTGTTACAGGGCCGCCTCGAATGTTCTCTGTCGCGCGTTTGTGAATCTTGACGAGACAGCTAAGGGGCTCTCCCAGTGTCTCAAATCTGGTGGACTGGCGGCCTTGCGCGAAGCGAAGTGAGTCTTCCTTTTTGGGAGGGGTGGTTTTGTGGTATTATTTTGCGTTGATGTGTTGAGTAATTTGGGGATACCTACTTCGCTCAAGGCTGCCACGCCGGGCGCGCTTCGCATATCCTGCTTCTAGAAGGTTACAGGGGACTCGGGCTTTTATTTTACTTTTTGGATCCGGATACCTGGGTCCGGAGAGTGTGTCGAATCGGATTTTAGAACGAACCGGCATGATTGTAAGGTGGTTTTTTGGGTGCGTTAGGCGGAACTGTGCCTTGGCTGAGATCAATGCATCGGCGCAGGCAGCAGACGTCATGTAATTTCTCAGGTAGAATGAAACGACTCCCGGGAATCATAAATGGTAGGAAGCGCAATCTTTTTACACGATGCGTATTATTCACAAGTCAAAGGATAGAGCTGCCAGACCGGCCTCTGTTGAGTTACGCACTGGCCCTGGATTATGTTGATTGCAGCGCATGAGAGACGAGAGCCTGGCGAGTCATGATTATATCTGACGAACTTGATATATTTCCGTGGAGCGTACGCTATATGGCTTTGATACCAGGCAGATATCGGCGAGGCCCTCTGGAAGGATTAATTTTATACTAATCGCGAAGTTATGTCCGGTTTGTAATGTGATCAGGCACGCTTTGGTGAGAGGTGTTGACATGATGTCGCACCTCCTCTTCGCACCTGAGCTTGGCACTGGCGAATACTGAACCACGGCAGCACGGATTACTAAAATTGCGTGAATGTGATCTCGATCGGAGGCCGCCTAATATCAGCTATGATTATGGCATAGGAGTCTATCGGTGTTGATTGATGAAATTTACCATTCGAGAACTTGGTATGGCGTGCTTGAAAGTCTAGCCGTATCACGGTCTAGCGAGTCTCAAAATAAGACCTTGGCATCTCAAGTGCGACTACCGAACTAACGGCGGGGACCTGATGGATATCCATGGTTCGCCAGTTTATCCTACGGTCAATGTTTTAGCTTGGTTCAAATTTTCATGCTGTGTCTAGGACACGAAAACACTGTAGAGCTCGGTCTCAGGGACCATTTTCGAATCGAGACGGGTGATAAGAGCAGCTGTCTATCTCTCGAGCTCCCCGTCTCACCAAGCCGAATCCGGAGCGTTTTATCGGGCGATGGTCTTGTTAGCGGTTGTCGAACTCCCATGTGGTGGTGTGTCGAGACCCTGGATGAGCTAAGTAAGCGATTGAAAAGTCTGCAGTCCAGCGAGCGACAGGGCGCACCAGCTGACTGGCTCGACCGATGGAAGATGTATGCGTGTATGTACCGACGGAGGGAGATACATGCGATCGCATGCACATGATGCGGGCGGAGATGTATGTGGGGTGCAGCCAATCAGTAGCGGTGAAAGAGCTCTGCGAGCGATGTGGTTGAGATTAGGGCACCGCATCACAGCAACTCCACCTCGTTTGGGCGACTTGTTGGCGTTCTCCTATTCCCCAATCATCTCGCCTCACTCCTCCTCCTCCTCACTTCACTCGCTCTCTCCTTATCGCTATTAATAGGCGCTACGACGCGACGGTGCTATTTCGATAATTAGATCTTAAACATCGTCGACCGTTATTCTTTCTGTGCCCCAGCCCCGTTTGATTTACGCGGAGACGGCCCTCCCTTTTTTCGCTGCCGTGAGTATTTCTCCGTCGCGATAGAGAGCTATATCGGCGCCGAAACTGACTTCCCTTGGTTCGCGTACAGGACTTTCGCCAGCCCTCGACCCCTTTCCTTGCCGACCTTCTCTCTTATTCGTTTTAATATATCTCAAGCTCCTAAGCTTCGCTTCATCATTTACCAATCGCAATACGTCTAAAACTTGCAAAAACAAACCATCATTGTCTAGTTTTCACCATGTCTGAACCAACCGCGGACGTCCCTCTAACCTCCTCGACCCCGGAGCCTGATGAATCCGCTGTGCTCGCCGATGCTAGCTTATCCGCCACCGAATCTGGCCGAGAGACCGACAATAGCGTTCTATCAGGCTCCTCTGGCAAGACTACGATCGCGACAGCCAAGCGGGGAATAAGCGGAACGGCTAAGCGGCCACCCGGTGGAACCTTAACGAAGAAACCGTCCACTGTCGGCGCCACGAGCAGGACGACGTCAACGGGTACCGCCTCGAGCTCCAGTGGACTCTCCAAACCTCCTACGCGGGCAACCCTTGGATCGACTTCGACAGCTGCTCGACGGACCCCGTCGACAGCTACAGGACCAACTACCTCTACACGAACTAGCACCATTGGAACGAGCACCATTGGAAGTGCTGCAGCTAAGCGACCGGTTACCTCTACTACTGGCACACCCCCTTCTACCACCACGCGCACCACCTCTCGTCCGAGTACTGCGTCGGCCGATGCGTCTCGACGAACTTCAGCTGTTGGTACGGCTCCAGCCGCATCCACATTGGCTAGGAAAACTTCCGCAGCTGGGTTGAACTCAAGCCCGTCTACAGCTCGGTCACGGACAGCGACTACATCTAGTGCAACGGCACCCTCTGGCACCGCAAGCCCTGCTTCCCGCCGTACCTCCTCCGTATCCACCACCCCAGTGAAGTCCTCCATCACCCCGAGATCACGATTAGATACCATTCCCGCAACCCCTGCATCTTCCTCGAAGGCGGCATCGAGAACACCGGAACCATCTGCCAATGGTGTGAACCACGCTGCTCAGCTGAAGGAGAAGGACGAGGAAATAGAGAGGCTTCAAGCTACCATCTCGGAGTTGGAGTCTGAGAAAATACGGTTAACTGGGGAAATCGAATCCGCAACTAAAGACAAAGATGAATTAATCGCAAGTCTCGAAGAGGAGAAGACAAAGCTCGCCGGCGAGGTTGAGAGCATCAAAGCAGAGAAGGAGGAGCTCAACACCAAGAGCAGTAGCGATGCAGCAGGAGTTGATGCTAAGATTAAGGAGCTTACCGACAAGCATGCGAAAGCATTGGAAACTGTAGGACTAACACACCGATACAATTCGTGCCAGGCCCCCAGCTAACGATAAACCTTTTAGATCGCCGAGCTTGAGACTAAGCTATCATTGGTCACTTCTGAGCAGAGTGATTTAACGGCCAAGGCCGAAAAAGCGGCGAAAGAATACGAGGTCAAAATGAAGGATACGATCGTCAAACTCGAGTCAGAAATATCCGATTTGAAGGCCTCAGAAACAAGAGCGGTGCTAGAAAGAGACGACCTCTCCAAGGACTTGGACAAGTTGAAGCTCAAGCTTGAATCTGAGAAGAAACAGCTCCTCGCTGACCACTCCAAGGTAAGAACTCATTAGACAAGAATCTCATGCTTGATTATCCACTAACCCATTCACAGGCTTTAACCGAATCAGAGGTTGGTGGAAAGCAGCGACTAGCGGACCTTGAGAAGCAGGTTTCAGAAGCTGAAGGGGCTTCTGCAGGGCTCCAAAAGAGCCTCGAAGAATCGGAGGGCAAGCTTTCTGAGGTCCAGAAGAAAGTTGATCTTCTGGAAACCAAGCTTGCCGAGATGGTAGAACAACTAGAGAAATCCGGAACAAGTCATGCGGACGAAATCGCTACCCTTAGAAAAGTCCACGATGAAGAGACCGCTATACACAAAGAGAAGAGTAGTGTCTCGGAGGGCGAAATCACGAAGCTTGCGGAAGAGATCTCCAAGCTGGGAGCGGAGCTTGAGGCCGAAAAATCCACCTCTAAGAAGCTTCAGGAAGAAGCTGATGCTCTTCAGCAAACGATCACGGGTCTCGAAACTAGTGCTACTCAATCAAGAGGAGACCTGGAGACACGGCAATCCGAGCTTACAAACCTCAAGACTGCCCATGAGGCTGAAATTAGCCGACACTTGGCTGCGCATACAGATGAGAAGCGCGCTCTCGCTGAGAAACACGAGGCTCAATCTGAGGAGTTAGAAGGTGTGAAGGCGGAACTTGAAAGTCTCAAAACCTCCCATGCTAGTGTATCTGAGGCGAGCCAGAAGAAGATTGGTGAATTGGAAGCCGAGTATGCTGCTAAGATTGAGCAGTTAACTGCGGAGCATGAAGAGAAGCATAAAGCTCATGCGACCGAGCTGAAGACTTTACGCGACCAATCAGACGCTTCCTCTGGCAACTTGAACAAAACCTTGGAAGAACTAACACTACAGAATCAAGAGCTACAGACCAGTCTTGTCGATCTTCAGCAGAAGAGCTCAGAGGAGATTACCGCTCTCAAGAAGACTCTGGATTTGCTGACCGAAGAAGAATCGGTATGTCCCTCTCCCGTATTGCCATTAGTTCTACGCTAACAAGTACCTATAGGGCAAGCAAAATGCACATGCTCAAGAATGCGATAAACTCAAAGCCGAACTCACTGAGATCAAATCAATCTTAGAGGCTAAGGTCAAGGAAATCGATGAGCTGCGATCATCCCACGAGCAGAATGTCAGCGACTTTAAGAGCGAGCAAGAGGTCGCTTCGGCCAAACTACACCAGAACCTAGCGGATAAGGAATCTTTGCTTACTGAGAAGGACACTCTCCTCAATGAGAAAGATACCTCGCTAGCTAAACTCCAAGGTGACCATGACGAGCTGGCGAAGCAACTGATGGAGGCTAAGAAAGCTGTTTCGGATCACACCGAGACCATCGATGCAAAGACCGGTGCTCACGCCCAGGAACTTAGCAGGCTATCAGCAGAGCATCAAGAATTCGTCACCGCGAAGGACGAGGAACACAAGGCTACTATTGACAGCTTGACCGCGGAACTTGAGAAAGAATCATTAGCACGAGAGGCAGCTGAGAAATCCAACAGAGAGCTCCAGGAGCGGGCTGCGGATACCTCTGAGCTCGATTCCTTGACCAGCAAATATAATACCGAGAAGTCGGCTTGGATTTCAGAGGTAGATGGTCATAAAAAGAATATCGATTCTTTGAAGGCCGCGGAAGCAGAACTCAGAAGCGCTCTGCAGAACGCAACGGCCGATGCGGACGCCGCCAAGAAGGCTGAATCCGAACTCTCCGCCACCGTCGCAGCCTTGAAGAAGGCGCAGGACAAAGCGTCGGAAGCCAACGTTGTGGATATGCAAGAGATGTCTCAGATGTACAAGGGGCAGATCCGAGAACTCATCGATCGCGAATCCGCATTGACCGACCAGATCACGCAACTCGAAAAGGACCTCACTGCCGCTAAGGAGGCCGCAGAAGCCTTCCAAGCTGCCAACGCTACCCTAGCATCCAAACTCGACTCCGTTACCGCGACATCAGCTACCGATACCAAGACCAAGACAGGCCTCGAAGACGAAGTGAAGAATCTGACAGCCAAGATTGCAACTTTGGAAACCGAACTCGCGGAAACGAAAGCCGAAAACACCAGATTAAAGAACGAGCTCGAGGCATCCAAGACCCGAGCCGACATGTTGGATCAGATTCTTCAAGCGAACGATGCGAAATCGAAAGAGGTGAGCAAAAAGGTGGACGAAGAAGATGAGAACAGAGAAGTTGAGTCATTGTCAGGCCATGTCGGTACCCCCAACCCTATCAAAGCATCTTAAAAATAATAATGGTAATGATGATGATGATAATAATGAGCATTCTGATCTTGTAAGTTTTTAATTCGTTCTTATTACTGGGGTGGGTAAAGAAGTATATTTTGACATCAGTCTTTTATCTTTGATACAAACAGGCTTTTTGAGGGTAAATCCGTGCGAGCTTTTCTTTTTTTAATTCGACTGTGGATGATTTCCTTCCCTGTTAATCTATATATTTCTTTTTCACTTTTACCTTTCTTCTATTCCTTACCTTCGTCTCGACGTGTTTCTCTGTAAATTATCATCATCATCTAACCATTAATATCTACACTTCCTCTCTTAAAAAGAGCTTGAACATGGAACACGAGGCTAAATTACTATTTCTTTCTTATAATGGTTCGAAACGATGTGTAGATGTCCGGAATATTATCAACGTTAAATCATTTGAACACCGCGATCAAACAAAACGGAAGCGAAACTAAAAGGTGCGAAAATTCAATACCAATCCATTCGATTTGTAAGCAAACTTTTCAACAACTGACGTTGTCTATAATGGTAATATAGAATGGCGAGTCATATTCAAAATCTGAAATCTCCATCACCCAAGCCGCGGAGTCCTTCCCGTTCATATTTTCGTCAGTCGCGAGAGTCTAGCGCTAAACTCGAAGGGTCGTCCGATGTGGAAGACCATGCTCAATAATCACTAGGATTTTATACTTTCTTGCGAGTTGGAGTTATCTTGTTTGGGGGAATCAAATAAAAATTGTTTATGCACGCTGGACAGTTGATTGGGTATACTTGATGTTATGACGTTGAATGTTATAATCTTTTTAATCTCTATTCTCACTCCCCGGGATTCCCGTAATCGATGGATATGTACATAGATAGCGTACAAAGCTAGTCTTACTTTATCAAAACACCTTACCAAATGGTATCACACCGGACGGTATCACGAAAGCCTTCCAATCCATAAAAGTTATAAAATCTATGAACGGATACATCCTAATCAAACACAATCTTCTTCCCGGCACCGCCGCCTTTACCAGCCATCATGTCCCTCACAATCTTATCCTTCTCATCCTTCTCCTTCTTCTTCAACTGCCAACTCACGTGCACGGTTTTATTCTGCTGATCTTCCCAACTCTTCTTCCGTTCTTCTTTAGCTTTTATTTTCGCTTCTTTTTCTTCTTTCGCTTTTTTGATATGGTTTGCTCCTCCGCCGTATTTTTTCTCGGCTAGAGCGCGACGGGCTTGTTGACCCATTCGATTCTTGCGGGCCTTTTTAGCGGGCGGACCTTTCTTTTTGGATTTAGGTGCTGTGGAGGATGTGGTTGATGAAGCGTCGGATTCCGAACCGGAGATGTAGCCGGTCATGAGTGTTGGGAGGAAGGCGGAGGATTTCACGGGACCGGTTTGGGTGGAAGGTAGAATTTGCTGTTTGGTGGATTTCTTTTTGGATTCTCGGGATGGAGCTGATGTATCGGTGTTATCGATATCGACATCGTCGTCTTCGGCTTCGGATAGGGAGATATCTAACATTTCATCCTCCGCTGCTTGGAGGGCTTGTAATTGGTCTTCGGGTATCGGTGTGATGGACATCGAACGACCGCGCGGCCGATCATCGTCTTCGTCGGATGTATCGTCTTCGTCCTCTTCTTCATCATCATCTTCGGATGACCATGCGATTCGTTCGCCTAGGTCGTCTTCGTCCTCCTCCTCGTCAGATGATACCGCGCCGCCGTTATTCAAATATTTCGTAGCGAGATTCTTGAGCATCGATGGGTGTATGATTTCGTCGTCATGGTCGATAATATCGGCTTCTTCCGATTCTGAGCCTGAGTCCGATTCGGAGCCCGGAGCCGCCTTTTTTGCTGGTAGTTTCTCCTTTCCATGTATAACTGGCTTTTCCACCTTTTCTACATCCTTCGTAGCCTTTGGTTGTATTTCTTCACCGCCTTCGATGCCGAATAATCGTTCCAAGTTTCCGATTATTTCTTTAATGGCTTCTTTGGCCGGATTCGAATTTAGTAGCCTGGCGCATACGTTTGCGACTGGACCAGTGGGAACCGGTAGTTTCGAATGTTCTTCCGCTTCTTTCGCAATGGACGGTGGAAAGTACTTCGACGTTGACAGTTGTCTAGTCTTCATTAACGTTTTGTTTAAATAATTCGTCGCTAGCGATTGCAAATCGACAATCTATTCCAAAATAACGCATCAGCCCCCGTCTTCCGTTTAATTGTATGTTGATATCGTATTGTATGAAAGAAGGGAGGCTACCTTCAACTCTTCGAGCTCCTTTTCGAGGCGTTCGGTTTCATCTTTCGATTCTTTCGCTTTAGAAGGCGGTAAACGGCCCTTTCGAGCGGATTTTATCCTTTTGCCTAACTTCTGCTGTTCGAAGCCCTTCGCGGTCTTCAGGGCGCGTTTGAGGAGGATGCGATGGTGATAGATCTTTTGTTCGATGGTTTGCTGCTGGATTGCGATGGAACGGGTGGATTCTCCTATAGCGACATCTTGATCGTTGGATATGTCTTCTGATGTCGGAGAGGTAGTAGTATACTTCGAGGAAGGGCGCTCGAAGTCGGAGCGTTTTCGTTTCGGCATCTTTGGAGACGGTGGAAGGTGGAGATGGATTGGATGTGGATTGGAATTATTTGCGACAGAGATCGAGGAAAATTTCTGGGTGATCGATTCGCAGTCTTGGCGGACACGCAGATTCAGGGTAACTTTAACGTTGTAGATGGGCACGGCACAACAACCATTCGACCCTCGACAAGATGATACTCTTAGTTTAACGATGCTTCTACGAATCTGATATGGGTCGGTCATGTATGAGGAATTCATTCTTGGATTTAATTCGCAATCGTTACTCCAATCTCTGGCAGCAATGTATCAAACAGGCGCTCGAAACGAACGAAGTCCTCCCAACCTCCGACTCCCCCCAATCGCGTTCGACAGGCTGAGGGAATGAAACCCCGTCAAACTCCTCTCATTCTGGATTTACATGATGGTACAAGGGATGCAGCTATAAATTGCATTCTGACGTTAGCCATGTTCGTGATCCGGTTGGTTTACCGGTATAACTACAGAGGGGATCACGCACCAGAACTCGCAGTCGCCGCAGTCAATGCAGCGATTGCACTTTGGACAGAACTTCTTGATCGGGTTATCGATAGGCTTGGTGATGCCGACGGTGGTCTCTGGCTTGCCGGCGTCGACGAGGGGAGTGATCTCGGAGGTGGCCATTGTGATTCTTTGTACTTCAGTATCGTTTATCTCTGACCACAGACGAGGACCTTCGTTAGCTTCAAGAGAAGTAGAAAATGTAATGACATCACGGGACTCCTACCAAATAATTCGCGATGGGTGCGGTGGTGAAAAGGTGATGTCTGCCGAAGCGAAGTTGTCAAGCTTTATATTGTCGCAAACGTTGAGGTGAGAGCAGTTAAAAAATGCGATGGCAAAAAAGAACAAGCCTTCCGAAGTTACGTACGCGCCCGATGCGACTTATTTATATCTTCGCCGGATCGAATACCTTTGAGCTGTGGCGCTGGTTCAGCTGCTCGAACTCTGCCTCGAATTCTGGGAATGCGACTGGTCAAGGCTGGAGAATGATGACGACAACGCGCATGAACTTGCCCCAAGCGAATCAGAAACTATCGACAGGGGCAGCTAGCTGGGTGCGATATCTCTTATTTGTCAATCGACTATATTCATATTCCGAACGGTGATATGGAAAATAAAAGGAAATGAAATGCGAGATCAATCTTGCTCGCCGTGTCCGATGCTCCCTATAGTCCAACGCCTTTACATGTGTCCCAGCAATCAAAACAGCAGTTTTAAAAAATCCCATACTGAAATAAGTATTCACGTCTCGAAAGGCTTGCATTTTCACTTTTAATAATATCCGCAGCCCTCGTTACTCCCTCTCGAAGACGACTCATTCAACGGACCACCTTGACTCGTAGTCGCGGGGAAATGATCGTTGTCACCGAGTAACTGTTTAACTTCATCCATCTTCCCGATCACTGGTTCCAGTATCTCCGGCAATATTTTGGCGCAATCGCCTTCGAATAACCAGTCACTTATCCGAAATGTTAGCACATGAACAATTCATCTCTGTTTGGTATATACGCACGCATCTTCAACACCTCCTAGCTCAGGATCGTCTGATATCTCCATGTTGATAATGGCAACCCTCGCACCCTTCGCTTTACATTGACCGATGTACCCTGCAGCTGGCCAGACTCTGCCGGATGTCCCGATGACGAGGCATAGTTCAACGGGGCCTTGATCCATCCAGTTGTCGATACCATCCAGTAGGTCGTTTGGAAGGGATTCGTTGAACCAAACAACCCCGGGACGTAATAACTATGATCCACCTTAGTAAAAGGATTATACAAGACTATAATATGGGTATCATGATGGTATCTTACCCCGGTTGTGCATTTAGGACAGTGTGGCAGCTCCTCGGTAGGAATAGTCGGCGGTGAAGCTTCCGCCTCAGCTTCGGCTCTATCGGAAGCTGGTGCCAAAGCCGGTGTAAGAGCCATCTTATAGTTATTAAACTCGACGTAATTGCAGAACACACTGCTGCATTTGACGGTAGATAATGATCCGTGAACCGGGAAGAGTTGACCTGGGGGGTGACCAGCACGAGGGGATAGGCCGTCTACATTTTGCGTAACGGTGATGAAATTGTTATTCTTGATCGAAAGAGCCGCGAGGGCGAGGTGAGCCGCGTTCGGCTTTGCTGCAAAGGCTGCATGTCTACGAGCCGAATAGAACTATTGGCAGTGAATGGGTGGTGAGCATATATATACTTATTACGTACTATATCAGTATATAAGGGGTGTTGGGGATGTTGCAGAAGGGGCCCAATTCATTATGTAATTGTTCTTCGGATGGGTACTAACCTGCCAAACCAAGCTAGGATCCTTATTGAAAGCTTGGGGAGTCGCCAAAGACATAGCATCGTAGGTTTTCCACTATATCGGGAGGATAGCCGTACGATTAGCCAATCACCATCTCACGATAGAAGAATCCGGGGAAGCCAAGGTCCTGCTTACCAGACCACCTGCTCCTCTGAAGGTTGCCAAACCTGGGGACGGGATAAGCTAAATCGGAACCTTTACGAACATGACCAACTATGGCTTACCTGACGACGCGGACAGACCTAAGATGAGTAAATGTTAGCTTATGGAATATATCGATCGGGTACGGATCAGACCAGCCGACGACTACACGGTCGATTCTAATCCCTGGAGGGAAAGCCGGGGGAATGGGAAGTCTATTTCGTACCTGCACCACATAGCGCTAGTATTCTGTTTGACGTTAAAAGGGCTACTTTGAAGCTGTCCATATTGGAGGGATCATGCTCGAGATACGGCATCTTTGCGGTCTAAGATTGCCAAGTCCCCACTCTCGCTTGAGCTCAGTTCGCTTTTCGCTGTCAATTATTTTCTGGGGTTGGTAGTTCGAATTTTTTTTGATGTGTAAGGCTGCGATTTGCCGAAGTCCTCCTTGCTCGCTGCTTGCTTGCCGCACCTGCGCACTGAAGCAACCTGCCGGATCGCGGTGCCACAGAAGGGTTTTCCTCGAAGTCGTGTAACCTAAAAGAAAAGAGGGAAAGGAAGGAATGATGCTTTCACGGGAGGAGTTTGACGGGGATCCAGGAGCAAATAAGAGTAAAATGCTCGCCACGCCCTGGGAGATCAGGATCAATCACAGCGGCGGACTCGACAGAAGGGAGGAATTATAACTGCCAGCTAGCCCATTAAGCTTATCAAACGTAGTCATACATACACACATCTTACATGACCTGGAGGGAGAACCTTTCAAATCGGTGAACGACAAGGAAAGATACAGATTTTCCCACCTTTTTTTGGCCTGCAAACCTCCTGTTTAGGGGGGTTTGCTCTTCTGCTATTTTTGAAATCCTTCGCTCTCCCTGCGAACCAAAACGCAGAACGTGGACCGGGCGTTTGAGGTTCTGGGTTCGCACATACATGGCAATTCGTATGTCTGATGCAGGCATGTTGTTTCTACCTAGAAATATGCAAAGAGCTAGCTGCTGCTGGCATGGAAGATATGTGCCCTAATCTTTTTGGTGGTGACCGTCACCGCCAATAGAAACGTATCTAATTCGAAAGACGGTCTACTGTGTATCAGAGGATCCTAACGTGCTGACCGGGCCTTCCCCAGACTTATCTTCCTTTTCTGCAAGGCTAGCCCCATAGCAGCTTCGACTCGACTAGTGCTCGCAGTGAGCTCATACGGTTAGATATCGCTGCGGACTCGATAGAGCTGCTAGCCGCGAATAGGCAGGTCCACCCGGCTGGGGACCGACTTTGTGGGTCAACACTTCGCAGCAGCTGTCGCCCTTTGGACAGTCTCGCATCTCGTTACGTTAGATCAATGGCCGATTCGTCGAACTCGATTGAGATCTTGCTTTGTCATCGGTGATATCGCACTTTTCGACTTCAATGGGCGAAATGTGCACATGTACGTGGTAGCTGAAGAAAACACAGCATCAACCCTCAGGACATGGTACGGGAGAGCGCTCGAGCTCACCGCGCGGATTCCTGTGATTAAACTCCTGCTCCCGCTTGTGCTTCCTTGTGTCACAGTGCCTGGCAATTCGGCAGCGAGATGATGCGGGCCAGCGAATCTCCCCAAGTTCCCGTTTCTATATCTTTCAGAATACAAATGCCATGCGCAATCTGTCCGTTCTCCGGCGTCGCCGCGGGACGGCCGACAGGGTTTAAGCTTTTATGCCATCTCGAGCTCCTGTTCCGGAGGATGTATTTCTTTTTAACTTGAGTCATAGAATTTATTTAAGCTACCTTCTCGCCATCGATCGTGGTGGTGGCGGGTATCCTCGCTTCGCACGGTTGCAACGTTTCGGCACTCGCGTGTATCTGTGACATTTTGGTGTAAAACGTTGATCGAGTCGCAACTTTTTGCAACTTATCACTCGTCACTCTCCGCCGCTATTTGATCCTATTTGTCGAGATTCAATCGAGCATCGTTTATCATCAAGATGGCGGAATTATCCTACCCTAAAAGCAAGATCAATAAAGTCAACCGCCTCGGCGAGCGAGGTATGTTCATTGATATGTTCCCTATACACATTCACCCGCTTCAATATATCTAATAGTTTGACCAGGAAAATATGAATGCAGGGCTGTTCACGAAATCATTGCCGGATCTCCAGTCGTCCACGTCTCCTTCCACACGGGCTCATCAGAAGACTACCCCGTAATCCTCCCCATGATCGGAAAACTCGGTTCATTCGAGAATCCATCCGCAGACCTCTCCGAGCCCCTCGATCTCTACCTGCACGGATACGTTTCCTCACGTATAATGAACGTCGCACGTAAGCAATCCGCAACAGGAGAGAACGGAGAATCTTCATCCATGAAAGTCTGCGTCTGCGCGACCAAAGTCGACGGATTGGTCCTGTCGTTGACCCCCAACAGTCACAGCATGAATTATCGTTCTTCGGTGGTTTTCGGGGACGCGGAGTTGGTTACCGATGTTGAGGAGAAGCTTTACGCTATGAAATTGATCACGAACGGGGTTCTTCCGGGGAGGTATGAGAATACTCGGATTCCGCCTGATGGAGCTGAGATGCAATCGACTCAGATCCTCAAGGTTACCATCGCGCATGCCTCGGCCAAGATAAGGACTGGCGAGCCTGGTGATTACGAGAAGGATCTGAAGAGAGATGATTTGCTTGATACCTGCTGGACCGGTACGTTAATACTTGATCTTTACTTTGCGGAGGAGAAAGAAGGAGGATGAACGCACCATGCATGGGCTAACTGGTGTTATAGGTATCATTCCAATATATCAAGCCTTTGGTGAACCGCAAGAATCGTCTTATAACAGGGTCAAAGAGGTGCCGGAATACATTAGCACATATCTCAAAGAAGCCGGCGATACAGAGAAGGAATATGCTGTGACCGCGATCACAAAGTCTTCAGCTGGAAAAGCCTAGTAACGCATATCGGATTCTTCTAAATTGATGGGAGAATGAATGAATGAATAGGGAATGATATTTTTTGGATTTTCATGAGCATTGTACTATTCCTGTATACAATACAATTTGTACGATCAGACGCGTAGTTTAGCGAACTAATTGCAAGCTCTATTATCTCTGCGACGCTTCCTTGCTTCGTACATTGATGTTCCGAGAGCCAATCGGAGCATGTTATTTTTCTACCCTTTGTCCTAACTAATAAGGTCGTGGACTTTAGGGTACCGCTCTGTTCCGGAGCACGTCAATGCAGTACGAAGCTAAAATTCGGGCTTTTTATAAAGCGCCGCCTGAATCAACATTTTAATCCAAACGACGGGGTATAAACTATCCGAGTCCACGAAAATCAAATGACATTTTGAATCCACAGTCCACGAAGCCCGCTATATTCGGCTTCCGATGGACCCACTCGTAGGGCTTTTCCGGTACCCCGATGTGACCAGACCAAATTTCTTAACTGCCGAATTAAAAAAAACTCTTTCTTATAATCACAAGCAAAGGAACCATTGCGTCGTCAATCGGTACGGATGTGGGTGGTAAGAAGCCAAGAAAATGTCTTGACGTCAGCGTTTCTCGCCCGAAACAGCGCCCGACACGCGAATTCCCATGTCTTTCCTCCCACCACCGTGATTGATCCTTGAGTTTAACTCTTGGCTTGAGACTCTTGGGACGATATAATGCTCCGTACAGGGAAAAATTGTGGGATCGGGGAGTCGGTGTATACTTGAGACCGCGATTTTAGCGTGTTCCTATAGTTTGAGAGTCGTTCCCGTTGGGATCTGGGTTCAGATTTTGCGGTTTTTGAAGGCCCCGATTTCGATGAGAAAACCCAGGATGATGTCGCCTGCATCGAACGATGCATGCGGCTGGTTGGATTTCGATTCAAGCGCTTGTGAATTTTTGTGAGGGATTGGTGGATTGGAGGGGTCATACCGCACTTGGGATAGGTGAATTAATTTAAATCTACGATCCCGCACTGGCATTATCTTTTCTCCCTTTCTCTCGGGCCTTCTTTGTGTGTCGCGAGGTTTCTGGTCGCAGAAAGTTCAAGTCGGTGACGTCGCGCGATTCCTATATCGAGGCAACACAATCTGAAAAGTACTCAAGGTAGCATTGCGGAATCTACGCTTCTGATTACCCAGGTAAGCATCAGTTTGAGCGAGGCATCCGAAGAAATACAAGTCCACCAGTGATACCGCCTTCACTATTTTTTCTGCTAACAATCATCTTTAGTGAACTTCTTCGATAGTATTGTGCAACGCGAAGTATGCAACATGTCGGCGCCGCTCACCACGCCGCAGATTGACGCTTTAATCCCAGGAGGATGGCAACCTACGCCCCTCCAAACGCCTGGAACGGAGAGGGGTGAAGAAACACCTACGGCTACCACTCCTCAACCGATAGAGAGTTATGTACCTGATACCACTGAAGAAAAGACACCGGTTCCGTCTGAACGCACCAATATTCCGTTCTTTGCTTCGGTGTCGCAGGAGGGTTCTACTCCCAAAGCTGAGGGTCAGGACCTGCAAACTTCGCCTTTCTTTGGGAATCAAGGAGGAGAGATACCCGGGGAGGCTCAGGAAAATCGAGAGCGGACTTCGATTACTCCTGAACATCAGGAAGAATCTCATACTGGCAGGAATGTGGTTGCGGGTGCCGCTGCAGGTGCAGGTGCCGCTGCACTTGCACACGAAGCACATGAGAGACACAAAGAACCTCAAAATGCTTCTGTTCCGCCAGAAGCAGAGAGAAGTCTGCCACGGGAACCAGCGGTGCTTGCTACAGAGCAGTCCAAGCAACCTCCTCAAAAAGCAAAGGAAGAAAGATCCCATACAGAGAAGAAGGAAGAGAAACCAAAGAAGAAAAAAGTGGATTACTTTGCTTTGAAGAAACCAGAAACACCAAAGCAGGAGCAAAAGCAAGCTACGCCTGTTCCTATGACTCCTTCAAATGAAGCATCCACCTCCATGGCCCCCAACACGGTATCTCGGGATCCTGAACTCGATGACAAGCCCACGCCGCTTTATCAAGTCCCTACTTCGAAGTCTGCTAATCGCCAATACACTGAGGACGGCCTCCTGAAAACTCTATCCCGACGGAGAACTTCTGCGTCGGGCGCCGGGTATAGTGATGACGGCGAAGAGAATGAAGAACTCGAAAGACTGATCAGTACCATGTTTGGCACTGCTCGTCAAGAGGCTTCTGAAGAAGAAAAGACGAGACATAAAGGTGTGATATTCAAGCACCTTAGCGTGATTGGTGAAGGACTCGGTGCCGCAGTTCAACCCACCGTTGGCTCTCTTTTCTACGGACCCTTTTTGGCGATTAAAAATTTACTCGGAGGGAATGTTCGAACCGCGAAGAGAACATTGATAGATGACTTTACCGGCTTGATCAAGCCTAAGGAGATGTTACTCGTCCTGGGAAGACCGGGAAGCGGGTGCAGTACTTTCCTCAAAGTCCTCGCGAATCAACGTAAGGGGTTCGTCGCTGTGAATGGCGACGTCGTCTACGGTGGCACTTCGGCCAAGGATATGGCGAAGAACTACCGCGGGGAGATCTTATATAACCCAGAAGACGATTTGCATTACGCTAGTATCACGGTTAAACATACCCTCCAATTCGCGATACGGACTCGAACACCGCCAAAGTCTTCGAGAAAGGAAGGGGAAACCCGGAAAGACTACGTTTCCAACTTTCTTCGAATGATTTCCAAGGTCCTTTGGATCGAACATACCATGAACACGAAAGTTGGAAACGCCCTTATCCGTGGTGTTTCCGGTGGTGAGAAGAAGAGAGTTAGTATCGGTGAAGCCATGGTTACGAAGGCTTCTGTGCAGGCTTGGGATAATAGTTCGAAGGGCTTAGATGCTTCGAGTGCTTTGGAGTATGTAAGCTCCATCAGAGCTCTTACAAATATGACGGGTGTCTCAACTGCTGTGGCGTTGTATCAAGCCGGCCAAAGCCTCTACGATTTATTTGATAAGGTGCTCCTCATCGATGAAGGGAAGTGCTGTTACTTTGGAAGGTTGGTATAGCATCCAAGCTTATTTTCCAGAATTGGGATGCTGATTGAGCTTTATAATATTAGCACCGAGAATGCGAAAGCGTATTTCGAACACTTAGGCTTCGAATGTCCCGAGAGATGGACGACAAGCGACTTTTTGACCTCCGTAACAGATCCAAACGAGCGAAGAGTCCAAAAGGGATGGGAGGATAAAGTTCCCAGATCCTCCACGGAGTTCCAGCAAGCTTACCTCGAAAGCGACGAGCGGAAGAGAGTCGAGGCAGAAACCCAAGACTTCGAGGATGAATTAAAGGAACAGGTAAAATTTCGCGAGGAAAATAAAGGCAAGGATACTAAGAGACGTAACTTCACTGTATCGTTTCCCGAGCAAGTGCGCGCTTGTACTGTTCGACAGTTTCGCGTTCTCTTAGGTGACCCCCTGAGTTTATTCGGAAAGGTAGATACCCTATGTCCTCTTGAAAACAAGTGCGCTGCTAACAATGACATAGTGGGGTGGTATTGTCTTTCAAGCGCTCATTGTCGGATCTCTCTTCTTCCAAACGCCAGCCAACGCTGCTGGTGCCTTCCCTCGTGGAGGTGTCCTTTTCTTCGTCATCTTATTCAATACTTTCCTGGCATTGGCTGAACTCCCAACGTCTTTCGTCGCTCGCCCTATCATGCTCAAACATCGATCGTTCTCGTTCTACAGACCTTCAGCTTTCGCAATCGCTCAAGTTATGGTCGATATACCGTCAGTTTTAGTGCAAGTGCTACTGTTTAACATTATCGTCTACTGGATGTCTGGACTTCGACGGACGGCTAGTCATTTCTTTATTAATTGCTTGGTGACGTACATCAATACTATAGCAATGTACAGTTTCTTCCGAATGATGGGCGCCTGGAATAAGAACCTCGATAACGCTACAAGAATCGTTGGTGTGGCAATTCAAGCGGTCATTGTCTATACCGGATGTAAGCTTTACTCGACGAAATGATCTTCTGAAATTTACTAATTTACTTCCAGATCTTATTCCACCCGGCTCTCAACATCCTTGGCTTCATTGGCTTACGTACATAAATCCCCTATCATACGGATTTGAAGCTCTGATGGCCAACGAGTTTGACGGCCTGGATTTAGAGTGCACAGCTCCATATCTAGTTCCGCCATATGGACAAGCTCCCTTTCAATCATGCGCGCTATCGGGAAGCCAGCCGGGCAATTCTATAGTTCAAGGGGCACAATACATCTCTGTCTCGTTTCAGTACACCAGATCTCATCTGTGGCGAAACGTCGGGATAGGTGTTGGATTCTGGATCTTCTTCGTAGTCCTGACTATGATCGGTATGGAGATGCAGACTCCGAATAAAGGCGGCGCCGCTATCACGATCTTCAAGCGCGGCGGGGCACCGAAGTCTATTGAAGATGCGATGAAGAAAGGTAAAGCCCATGCAGATGAAGAAAAAGCCGGTTCTCAGGAAAAGATCAATCTGGAAAAGCAACCTTCGGGTTCTCCTGAAGGGATTGCTAAGAACGAGACTATTTTTACATGGCAAAACGTCACTTATACCATTCCGACGAAGAATGGGTCTACTAGGCTATTACAAGATGTTTCCGGTATTGTTAGGCCTGGAAGACTTACCGCCCTGATGGGCGCTTCTGGTGCTGGAAAGACGACTTTATTGAACGCATTAGCACAACGACTCACTTTTGGATCGGTCACTGGAACATTTTTGGTCGATGGCAGACCGCTTCCAAAGTCTTTTCAACGTGCTACAGGTAAATAAATTCTTAAATACAAATCGACAGCTTAAATGTTAACTTTGTGGATTCTTGACAGGTTTTGCTGAACAACAGGACATTCATGAACCAACGCAAACTGTACGGGAAGCCATGCAATTCTCTGCGCTCCTGCGACAACCGAAAGAAGTACCTACAAAAGAAAAGTATGCTTACGTGGAAAAAATTATTTCTTTGTTGGAGATGGAAGATATCGCAAATGCGGTTGTTGGAGAAATCGGTACCGGGCTGAATGCTGAACAAAAGAAGCGATTGACAATTGGAGTCGAGTGTAAGCGATCAAGATTCGTATATCATTCTCAACCAAAGCTAACAAATTCTACTTAGTGGCATCCAAGCCTGAACTCCTGATATTTTTAGACGAACCAACGTCTGGTCTTGACAGTGGTGCTGCATTCAATATCGTCCGCTTCCTTCGCAAGTTGGCAGAAGCTGGCCAGGCTGTTCTTTGCACGATACATCAACCTAGCGCGGTTCTGTTCGAGGAATTCGATGATCTCATTCTCCTTAAGTCAGGTGGAAGAGTCGTCTATCATGGGGAACTTGGCAAGGACTCACGTAAAATGATCGAGTATTTCGAAAACAACGGAGCTAAGAAATGCAAACCCAGCCAAAACCCCGCAGGTACGATGCATCGTCACATATAGTGATTACAGCTAAGATCTAACGTGATCAAATTTCATAGAGTATATGCTTGAAGCAATTGGCGCCGGAAATCCAAACTATAAAGGTAAAGATTTCGGAGATGTGTGGGCCGACTCGCCGGAACATCGTGACCGCATGACGGAAATTGAAGCAGCAATCGGTGAAAGAAAAGGTCAGGCAGCATCGCATACGAGCGACGACCGCGAATATGCCATGCCGCTTTCGACACAGCTTCGCGCCATGTTGATCCGAACGTTCAGAGCATACTGGCGAGATACGGATTACGTTCTCGGCAAAGTTATTTTACACATCGTTACCGCGCTGTTCAATTCTTTGACGTTTTGGAAGCTCGAGAATAGTCGGGTTGATATGCAATCGAGATTGTTCTCCGTTTTTATGACTCTTACGATTGGTAAGGATACTACACAAAGCTGAGATTGAACGTATACGCTGACGATTAAATTACTAGCGCCGCCTTTGATCAATCAACTGCAACCAAAGTTCATTAAGTTGAGGGATATATATAAGTCTCGTGAATCGAACGCCAAAATATACAGCTGGTTCGCTTTTGCCGTCTCCGCCGTGGTAGTTGAAATACCTTACGCTTTCGTCGCTGGAACAATCTACATGATGTGCTGGTATTGGATTATTGGTTACAATAGATCCTCTGGAGTTGTCGCCTACGTTTGGTTCCTCTTAATGGTAATTATAAACTTCGATCCAATCATATCACGGTCCGGACCGGGGCTGATCAAATTCTATAGATTTTTGAGGTCTATTTCATCAGTTTTGGTCAAGCTATTGCTTCATTCTCTCCAAACGAAATGCTCGCTAGTCTTCTGGTACCTGTTTTCTTCCTCTTCGTGGTCTCTTTCGCTGGTATCGTTGTGCCATACGCCGGCCTGCCGACGTTTTGGAGATCTTGGATGTATCATTTGTCACCTTTCAGATACTTCTTGGAAGGGTTCTTGGGCGTATTGACACACGACGTTCCGGTTGTCTGCAAGGACGAAGAATTTGCAAATTACCAGCCTGCGGGTGGGCAAAGCTGTCAAGAGTATACCCAGCGATTTATTGACGCCGCGGGAGGATATGTTGACACGGCGCCTGACGGTTCATGGTAAGTCTCTCTTAAAACTCAACGACGTTGAAGTGTTGCAACGATATTCGGGATACTAACTGTTCATTTTAACTATAGCAATTACTGCCAATACTCCGTAGGCGACGAATACGCCGTTAGTTTTAACAGTTTCTACGATCACAGATGGAGAGATGTATATGTATCCATCGCCTTCTGCGTATTCAACATTCTGGTTATATTTGTCTGCTCCTGGCTATACCTCCAAGGAGGACGGAAGATCAAGAATACGTTCAGGAGGAATAAGACTACTTCTGAAACCCCTTCCGGATCTTCTAACTCTGATGCTGTTCCTAGTAGAGGAAATTCTCAAAATTTGGGATCAGAGAATGGGAATGGGATTGGTAGGGTGGAGAGCAGGAGCGGACGATCCAAGCTACAGAAGAAACACAGGCCAGTCTCCGGTGCTAGTTTTGGCGGGGATGGTAATGAGAGTGAGAAGGATGCAGGAGAAAGTCCTGATTCATCTAGTCGAAGTACGAAGAATGAAGGTGCTAAAGATGCAGCGAATATGGTATAACTTGAAAAGTGGGCGTGAAATTACGATTTTCCTTTTATGATTCCTCTCTTCTCTACTATGCGCGGCTCATATGGCGTTATAATCACTTCTTGAGCTTTTTACTCTTCATACATAACTTCCCGGAGAGTTGTATTTTTCATTAACTTGCTTCACAAAACAAATATTTGGCTGTCTATAATATCCACCAACGCTATGCAAAAAACGCCTGCTAACACCAAATGATTCGAAAAACAAAATCAATTATTTCTCTTCATCCCCGTTATCTTCGTTCTTGATATTGGTGTATTCCGTGACTTTACCACCCGCCAAGCTGCCGGTACTCGCAACAGTAACACTCCCGCTCCTAACCCGGCGTGCCGGCGCTTCGGTACCCGCGGGAGAAATCGGAGAAGCCTCAGGACCAACCGGATCCAACGCCGCTTCTTCACCGCCTCCGCTTCCTTTACCGTAACCCGAAGGACCTGTGGGAGGTTTAGCCCAGGGAGCTGTGGTTACGGCTATGCCACCTATCGATGGTGCGTAGCCGCCTGGGACCGGCACGGTTGTTGTGGTTTCAGGGTTTAATGTGATGTTTGCGGGTGGGGTTTGCGTAGGTCTCGCTGGGGGTGGCATGGAACCGGGGCCTCTGAGGGGGGGTATGATGCGGTTTGCTGGGTTTCCTTGGGAGGTTGGAGTTGATGTTCTGATACGGGTGGTGGGTGGGATGGCTGAGAGTGGTTTGACGGTGTCGGATGGGAGGGTTGACCACGGTGCTTTTGTGACTTCTGCGCCGGGTATTAAGGTTGGCGGAGGGGGGATCGAACTAGATGAGGTGGATGGGGCGGATATAGAGGCGGGGGAAAACTTGGTGCCGTCTGTGAGGTCCCAGGAGAAGATGGAACCGAATGGGAAATGCTGGACGACCGGAAATTTCCCAAGAACTTCAGCGGCATACATTTTCATCATACCCTGATATAACATAGATTAGTAAAATGTAAACTGAAAAGAATTATGGAGGGTATATTACCTGGTTAATCTTTTTCCATCCGCCGATTGCGCCGCTGATATCGTAGAGGTATGGACTGTGTTCCCAGAATGGCCCCCTTTTGACGTCTCTTATAAATCCGACGGCGCCGAAATATAAGTTGCGATTTCTCTCTCGTGCGACGGTATTCTCTTCGACTATGGATCCGGGAGCTGGTGGGCCCATGCCATCAGGCGTAGCAGCCAGTTGCGCTGAACCAAAAATGTAAGGAAGAAACGAATGGTCGTCTAATCCCCAAACTCCGTGTGATCCGGCTGGTTCAAGATTATAAGTAACAACGAGCTTACGAATTATCGTAAGATACCTATAAGATTCCGCATTAGCAATATATCCCCCCCTCCCATTTAGTATTCAACCTACGCGGTGAAAGCTTTGAAAACTAAAGCTTGCTCATCTCGGCCTGCTTCGAACCCACCCAAAACCCAGATTCCGCAAAGAAATGCGAAGAAGGATAGTTCGTGACCTGTCCCATAATCTAACCTCTGCGCGCTTCCGAAACCACCTAACAAATATACCTTTAGCTCCTCCAAAGGCGATACCCCACCGCTCCGAGCCGATGTGTTTGCGATATGCGAAGGCAGGTATCTAAGGAGAAGATCCGGAGACCTCTGTTCTAAGGTGGAAAACCACGTTCTGAAAGCAACATTTCCAAAACGACGGGGACCTTCCACTGGTGGTACTTCATCGATCAAAGCTTGTATGACCGAGAGCAGCTCGAGTATCTGGCTAACAGGCTGCGAGATGGTAATCGCTGTGGAATCTGCAAAGCGGCTTTCCGTGGACTTCGTATCAGCTCCACTGGGAGTCACCGCTTCCGAAAAATGCTGAATGCAACTGACGATAAGGTGATGCGCTTTGGACTGCAGGAAATGCGGGAGGTCTTCGTTGTTGTTAATAAGCTTTCTTGGTTGCTCAAAGGTGTGCGACGACACATCGAAGGCGGCTGTCTCTGCCATCGTGGGTGGACTTCGGAACGTAATAGTCGACGGATGAAGATGCAGTTTGATATGAGATAGGTCGAGGAGTAACCAAGATCGCGCAGGTTTCTGGTGTTTGTAATTGCATTCGCGAGCAGGGCGGCGTTATGACGGAGGACAAGAACTGAGCGACAGGATAGCTGACGTTCCCACGTTCCCCGCCCCCGGATGTGCTCCGGGCAGCTCCGGGCAGCTCCGGGGAGACGTCTCCGGGTGTTTGCCAATGGAAACGTGTTGTTGTGTTGCGATGAGGTCTGCCCTCTCCACAACAACAAAGCATCACCTTATCTCGTCATCGTAAACAATCCCCAAAACATCAACCTTCCCATCACCACCTCCTTCCTTCCTACAGACCCCCGCATCTACAACCCACAGCCGTCGCATCGGTATGCGATTGATACCGATCTAGTCGCATCATATCCAACTATCATTATACCAGACTTGACTTTTACACCATCTCTTGCAGTTGACGCTGGTATTGCTACCAGAGCAATCCTCGCCTAGCAACGATGGTCTCTACCCGCACCCAAAGCCATAGAAACGCCCAGGTATTAGACGGGGTCGTCATAGATGAACCTGTCCGGTCGGTCAAGCAATCAAGACAACCAAAGCAGACAGCTGAGAAGGGAACACGCAAAACCGCATCTCCGATCCAAAAGAAACCCACCGCGTCCCCCAGAGCAAAGACAACAACGAAGCCTACTACCCCAAAGAAGAAGAGCAACAAACGATCGGTACGCGAAACACCTGAGCCCGCGATCGAGCCAGAAGTACAACAAGATCAGGAGGAGGAACAGGAGCAGGGGCAAGGGCAAGGGCAAGGGCAGGAGCAGGAGCAGGAGCAGGAGCAGGAACTTGCTCAGGGCGAAGACGACGACGATGAATACCAACCAAGTTCAGCCGTCCGGACGCCCGCAAAGGACAAAACTAGCAAGGGCAAGAATATGGGCAGAGCACGGACCAACTTGCCTCTCGAGAAACGAAATCGTAATACAGCTAACCATGGAGACGTCGAAGATGACACCGAAGACGAAGCCGATCTTCGTGAAAATGTTGACCTCAAAAGTTTCCGACAGCGGTTCGCATTCAGGTCCCATTCGATAGAAACCGAACTTCGAAACGTCTTCGAAGAAGCTAGTCTTCACCGTCAATCGATAGTAAAGCGCCTCGGAGTACTTGACATGATGATATTCGACGATATTCGCGAGTTCAACAAGAACGGCATTTACGATGAGGTGTTCCGTGGCCACGCACTGTTCCACAAATATTGCAGAGTCTTGCCCGATGTTCTTCCAGGTGATCCTTTCCCAAAGGGTTCGCTCGAATTCGATGAGAATCACCCTCGTGTCCAAGCACTTTTCCCGAAAGAGAATACAAAAAATCGCCAGCTAAATGTCTTCAAGGATCACATCAAGACCATAGATGCATCGACCGTAGAAGTCGACAGTCTAGTCGACGCAGCCGAAAGTATTTTCCTAACAGTAAGAGGCTATAAGGCTGTTTTAGAACGCCAAAAAAAGTTTGCAGAAGCCTGCTTAAATCACGCCAACACGGTCAAAGAGACATATATACAAAGACGTATTCGGGACCGAGATGAACTCCTGAAACGAAGGGCCCCATACGGCCCTAGGCATGCAGGGTATATTGCCAATTCAGGCAAATATACGGTTCACAACAAACGGAAATGGGAGGATACAATTGAGCAAGGACGAAAGAAGCCGCGCTACGACGACATCAACGAACCTGTCTCGAATACCAACTATCAGACCACAGAAGATGAAGTTGTTGATCTCGAAGCCGTCGAGACTGGAGATCAAGTTCCCGATATCACGACGCCGGAAGATCCCGTCACACCCCCTCCGACTGAAAGAATTATAGTGGAAGGGTTTGGGGATCATACGCCGGGAAGATCTAGACGCTACGAGCACCCAGACGAACCTGATAGCGGTCGCCAAGAAGCAATGAGAGATGGGATCTTGGTTGATAGCCGACCTTGGACTCCGCAAGAGAATATCGCATTAGACTTGGCATTGCAGGACTGTAGAAGTAAGTCTAATAATCCTCAGTTTTAGGAACTTGGCGAGAGGTTAACATATAGATAGAAACCCCTGGTCGATGGATAGACATCGCAGATAAATATGCGTGCAAAGGTCAACCTTTAGCTGGTCGATCGGCAGAAGAGATATTTGCCTGGGCCAAAAGCTGCAAGTCTTTAATTACTAGTAGTGGTCAAAGAATGCCGGCTTGGTGGGATTGCATAGAGTGGTGAATGAAGTTCTAGGAGTTACCTGTCATAAGGGGATGTTGGGGCGGTTGTTGATATTATATACGACTATGTAATTTTCTTTAGGCGTAGAGATCATCTTGTCAATATCTTTGATTTATGTTTGTTTCTGCACTGATGGTCGGCTCAAGTGCTGAAATGACCAACGACGATGCATTGCTTTTTCAATGTCCGGTTATAAATGCTCAAACTTGTGTTTCATTCAGGTCTATATCTATAATTTCAGAACGCTCAAGCTTTCATTCCCTATCTAAAGCCTACCCTCAAACGTCAAAGTAAGTCGGGAACAAGAATTTTAGCTTCTCCTTTGCTTCTGCGCTGATTCCAGCGGGCGCGGTGCAAATAGACCACTTCGAAGATAGCTCCAAAGCTGTTCCGGCTAACAAATCTTGGTATTCTTCCTTGACCAATTCTTCAAGTAACGCCCCGATGAGATGTTGAGCATTCAGAGCGTTTGCCTTCATGTGGCCCATGACTTCGGCGACATTGACCTATTCCTTCATGTTAGCAAAGCCATTTTCTCATTTACCAATCATGAGCGGGAGACTTACGGGTGGAGCGTCGTCTCTGAAACAGTCGTAATCCGTAGCCATACAGACCATAGCGTAGTGAATTTCCGCCTCCCTCGCGAGCTTCGATTCCGGGATCACAGACATGTTGATGATATCACCACCCCAAGAACGATACATCTTCGATTCGGCTCTGGTCGAAAACTGTGGGCCCTCTATCCGCCCATTCGAGTCAGTCCAAACAATCCTCTACGATAAATATACCAGCTTATGGAGGAAGGGTACACTGACCCATACAAACCAACGTCTTCCCTTCGTGAATCTTCGCGCCGCCGTCCAACGCCCCCTCACAACTCTTCACGATCTTCCCAATCTTCTCATCGAACGGATCCGAAAACCCAACGTGAGCCACAATCCCGCCTTCGAAAAAAGTCGCCGGACGAATCCCCTTCGTCCTATCGATAATCTGACTCGGCACCACGAAATCCCTCGGCGGAATCTCCTCCCTCAAACTCCCAACCGCTGAAAACGCGATGATAGTTCTAACACCGATACTCCTCAACGCCGCGATATTCGCACGAGTCGGCACCTCCGACGGCGTGAATTGATGATGAACCCCGTGTCGCGCGATGAATGCGACGGGGGCACCCGTGGGTGTCTCGAGGATCACGACCGGCGACGACGTTGCGCCCCAGGGGGTGGGTATCGTGAGTGACGCTACAGATTTAAACCCCTCGAGATGAGAGATGCCGGTACCCCCGATGATAGCGAGCTGCACGGGCGCTATAATTTTTTTGAATATGTTAGCGTGATGGCCATGATGTAAGTGGGGGGGGGGGTCATCGCGGGGCAAAAGATGATGAGGATGGCGGGGTAGTGAGGAATCGAGTATTTACCATCATAAACCTCTGGAAGCGACATTTTGAAGGCCGATTGAATGTATTTTAGCTTAACGCCTTTCGGATATCGTGTATTCGAGGTAGATTGGCTGTGTAACTGACGATTCCCAAGCTTCCGGTGTCCGCGAGTCGCAAGATGTCGGAGTGATAAAATTTGCGTTGTGTGAGTAAAACACCACAGAGCTCTTTGAGATTTCGACCTTGTGAAACAGCTGTGATACGAGATATCACAGGCGAAGAAGGGATTTTTAAAAGGAGAAAAAGTGGAAGAATTTTTCAAAAAGATAGCTCGGGAGCCTTGCTTATATAACAATTGCATTCGGTATATACAAAAAAGAAACTTCGTTATCAGAGACAGGAATATAAAAAAAATCACGCAATGTGTAAGCTCGGAGCCTCGGAGGCATAAACACGAGTGTTACTTCCGCTCCGTCATTGGCAAAAAACAAATGTACCGATTAGCTAGCTTCGCTTGTGGTCCATCCTAGCTGAGAGCGATTCTTGGTGTGTATGCAGGGACGCTTGGGTAGGACGTTTGGGGATCTTATCGAATCGCAGATATCGGGCGGCGGACGGGATGGTCTTCCCTAGGCCTACTTGCAGCTGCATTGGGCACTGGTTCCAGAGTTGGGAGGTCGGAAAATAAATATTCCCCTTGGAAAGCTCATTGCATCATTGCATCATAACCTAGATCTAGGGTTCTATAAATTATACGATGGTTGAAATTTCGTGGATGTTTTTGATGTTGAGTTCATTGGAGATATCTGCCTGTACTGTATACACCTTATTTCTTCGAATCCTCCAGGATCCGGTGTTTTTAATAAGTTTTCTTTCAGATCCAGCGATAAAGACCGCGCACATGCATCCGAACCGAAGGATATCGGTCAAAAAATACAAGAAAAAAGAACTTGATATACAGCTAATTCGCCAGCTTCATTAAATTTCGAACAAGATCAAAAAGAATCGAGATAACTGTGTAAGACGCCATAAACCCTGTATCCTCTGAAATAAAAAAAAAAGAGTCCAAAATGTTGAAGAGCCTGGGCTTTCCAGTTTTGCATAAAAGGACTGATTTCCACCAATAATCTTTTGTTGAAAGAATTTCCATAAAAAAGTCTGTAACACCATCCATGATATCAAGAAAGTTGAAAAGAAAAGAAAAAACATAAACCCTTTGTACAGACGTTATAATATTACCCGTTTGTAAAACATCGATTTCCGAAACAATGACTTTCGTATCTCCTGTAAATGCCGAATGAAGAAAATGATTTGCTTTTTGGCTGTGTAAGTTTTAGAATAGTCTTACAACCCCCACATCGATGGAATCGGCTTGTTCAAAATCTTATCGACGTCTTTCTTATCCACGACAACTCCCTTTTCGGAGCACTTGGCTTTGGCTCTGAGCTCAGTGCAGAGATTGTCCATATCAATCTCGCCGCTCGCGTATTTCGGATGCGATTGCACCTTGTCCCTAAAATTCAGAAAACGACAAAGTTAGATCTCATGATTCTTCTAACGTATGAATATATCGCTCGGAAAGGAGTAAAATCTCCAAATTTACTCACCATATCTGATTACATTTGAGGAAAGAGTTGGGGTCATCGGCAGGAACAACCTCATCTTCCTCGTCATCTTCGAGTAATCCGGGAGCCGTAGGCTTGTGTTCTTTCGCGGGAGGATTGGCAGCAGGCGTCGGTGGAATGTTCAGGTCGAAAGCCGAAGGGAAAGCATCATCAAAGTAGCTCATTCCAACAGGGTTTAACTGTTGCGGATCCCCTCCTCCCATGACAGGATCTCTGTAATCGTTGAACAGAGACGGCTCGAAACTCCCCCCGTTCTGGGCTACGAGCCACGAGAACGAATTATCGTGGGCTTCCGTCAGGTTTCCAGTCGAATTTACTCGTCCTGCCGCGGGGAGGGGGTTATTAGGGTTTCCACAAGCTTGACCTAGCATGTCGCAGAAGGAAGTTGCGTCGCCAACGGAGGATTCGCGGTGATGGCGATTCGTCTGGACTCTTTGCTCACCTTCCTCGGTTATGGAGTTTAGCCGCGAAGCAGCATCAGTTTTGTTTGTGGGCGGAGAAGCAGCGTCCATGGCCTCGGGGGTTGTGCCGCAGGAGGAGGAGTTGTTTTGACCATTCTTCATAGAATGCTGGGAGACGGAAGAAGCGGATGGGGAGTCGGAGAAACTGAAAAGACTGCTCATGTGCGGGGTGCTCTGAGAGCTGGAGAAATTTGTTCCCTTATTCATATAATCGGCGTTGGTGTCATTGTTGACAGCTTGGAGAATCGAAGGGCTAAAGAGATCACTTAAGATATCGTTAGTCGGATTGAATCTCGGCTCGTCAATGGAGACCCTGTGGACCTGAAGAGGGCTTTGGTTGACGCCAGTGGGGAAACCATTGGAATTCGATCGGACTGCGGGGCTATTGCTGTTGGAAGTCTGGGGGCTGACGGACCCTAGGCCATTCCGGCCTGCGCGATCGAGCTCGAGTACTCCTGGGCCAACTCTGTAGTTTGTTGGTGAGATACTAATCCCTCTGTTTGGCGAGTTGGTTAAATTGCTCTTACTTCCACCGACTACGTTTTGGCCTGGCGCTGCAAAGCTGCCGAAAAGAGGAAAATCGAAGTTGAAGCCGCCGGTCGAACTGAGGGTATCGAGGGAACCCAGCCCGGCCGATATCGATGTGGATGGAGATCTGTTCACAGAACCTCCTGTGAGACTGAATCGCTTGCGGTATTCTTTGAGTTCTGTCTGCAGCTTCTCAACTTGATCCTTGAGAATCTTATTTTCCTGGTTCGTATTCTCGGATACTTTTTCGAGATCCTGAACTTTTTGTTCGAGGTCTTTCAAATGCTTCTCTTTGCGTTCGCGGAAGGCGCGTTGCGCAGCACGATTCTGCGCCTTTCGTTTCTGTTATATTTGTTAGAACGTATTTGTCTATATCAGGTAGAAACATGGTATACGTACAGATGTGGGTTCGTTGGTAATTGGCTTGCGGCCAGGCTTCTTCGCAGTCTTGTCGTCTCCTTCTAGACATAGAAGTTAGTATCATCCTCGGAATACCACCTTAAACTAAATAATGAGACAGAAGTGGACACCCACCTCTTCTCTTGGGCTCTGTCTCATGCGGGTCGGCATCATCATCGCCGTCTTCGTCCACGCTCAATTTCCGCTTCTCGTGTTCATTTCCAGCTCCACCTTCCAATCCGAACTCTCCGAGTTGATAATCGCTCAGGTCAAAGTTGTAATCCACATCAGCCAGAGCATCAGCATCGGTGAACAAACTATCATCGAAAGACGTCTCTCCGTTCTGAGGACTCGTCAAGCTCTCACTGCTGTCCGACTGTTTGATTGCCGTAGGACTCGTACGGGGCTGCGCATTGAGGGGTGTATTCGAGTTCAAGGCGGCCAACAGCAGGGCGCGCTGGTCGGGGGACAGGAAAAGCTCGGGCGATTTGGTAGACATGGTGTGTATATGTGCGGTGAACGTTATGTGTCAAGGGGGGGTAAGGAGAGATATTGGGCACAGATTACGTAAAATGACAAGTTGCCACCAAGCAATCAATTGCAAGGGCAAAGGAGGATAAGAGAATGATAGCAATGTAGTACTATGATCGATGCGGGGGTAACAGTGAGACTATGCAATACAACAATCTGAACAGATTGTGCCGTATGTTAGTTTCTGTAGACCTCCGGGATTGCAAAAATGGGGACCAGGAATCCCGAAAATAACGTTATAGAAACGCAAGGTAACTCTACCGAGTCCAGACCTGGAAGCCCGGAAATACACTCGAAGGGAGGGAATGACGTTACCTTGAACAAATAAATTTGATTCTGTAGTTTGGAAATCTACAACGAGGTTGTTGGGGGGTTGTGGCTCGCTGGCTCCCAGGCGGGGGGAGGATAGGACTGCCAGGCAGGGCAAAACGGCAAGCCGGAGTTATTCGGAGACAGCAAGGTGCTTTATATCCGGCACTTGGAAGGCCTCAGGGCTTCCGTGAACGAATTTCCTCCCACCTCTCGTGCTTGAAAATATATGACGTAAACAGGTCGATGAGGAAAGAAGCGAGGGAGAGAGGGCGAGATTGGGGGAAGTAAGCAAGAGGCGAAAGAAAGGAAAAAGAATAAATTTAGAGGAGAGTTTAGTTCTAGCGGGGTGGAGGATTGGATTTTTATTTAACTAGCACAAGTATTAGGGACCAAGGCCCGAGGGGAAAGCTAAAAGCAAAAAAGAGGTGGGCGAGCACAGGTTTTTCGGGTGGCCTTTTGGGGGGACAGGAGGGCGACCCAGCCTTGCACCGTATGCAGTCGGTAAGACAAGGAAGGTGAGCCTGCTAAAACGGTCGATGGCCAAAATAAAAAAAAAAAGTACAAGTTAGTGCGCAGAGCAAACGGCTAGAACAGATCGTGGCCGGTTCCAGAAATCGAGACGAACTGGGGAAAGGAATCCGCAAGTCCGACGACGAAGTATGTTCACGTCGAGGAAGAATTGGCTGCTCGAGCGTTGGAGTCAAATCCAGACGATAGAGCCTGAATTGAAAGCTAAGCGAGCGGTGAATAGCTATTCGGAGACGACAAAGGATTGAAGACGGACGGGAATCACAGAAATGGCGAACTGGGGATTATGTAATGGTTCTTATATAGAAGTTTGAGGAAGAGGGAAGAAGGGCGCAGTCAGACTACGTGCGTATAAAATTTAGAAAAAGGGACCCCGTCATACCGTCTCCTGCTGACAGTTCCCCAGGTTTCGATGGACGTGCACGCGGGTATAATATCACACGAGAATAACAAATACCCAGAGAGCCTACGTAAGGAGGCATATCGCGGATAATCCGCGAATTATCTCCATTCGACACAACGAGTACAAGTTACAGGTACAACCGGAGTTCCAAGGGTACGGCGGAATGCACAATAACAAAACGCTATTCGCTAGTCGTCGTTTATGCTCGGGTGTAAAGAAAAGAGAGTTCGGCCTTCAGCGATGTCATGTCGATTGGGGTCCTGATAAGATTCAGACCGGATCGGGGCAAGAGTAACTTCGCACTTAAGCACCGAATTGGCCAAAGAAGCCACATTTTTCTCCTTAAGAGTCATACGCAGCAGGCTCTCGCTTTAATTCGGATCGTTGAAGCGGAACCGTTTAATTTTAATTTGCAGGAGCGAGCGTGTCTTCGTATTGGGCTTTATATTTTTGTTCGGTCTGAATTGCGAAGTGCTTTGGATCCCGATGGCTTTTTGCAGTCGACTATCGCAGAGGGTGGGGTAGCTAGCATGTTTAGCTGCATGAGCATGGGCTGCCTAACCTATCACATCTGGTTCATCGTGAGCTCCCACGCCGGCCGGTAAAGCTTCGGCAGAACCGATGAGTGATCACGAGTTCAGTCGGGTTTAAGATCTAGAGCGGCCTGAATTCAAATAAAAGCCAGCTCTTCTATCTTTCAAATCTGGCTTTCTCCGTCCGGCATATCTTCACGTTAGGGTGCTGCAGGCAATCGATTAGGTTTAGTATAAGGTAGCATTCTGGTATATCAATCACAAGCACAGACGAATACTTCTCCCCGGCGGCCGCTATTCCACAGAGAGACAGAGAGAGGGAGAGAGAGTCACGCTCTGGCTAAAAGTAACTCGAAACACTGGGGGCAAGTCAATCGAGGAGCATGGAAGTCTAGAGAAAACCGCCATGATTTTGGAACGAGGGCATGAGTCGCAGGTTGGAACCGATTCTCCTGCTGCTTACAAATTCAAAACGGACGTCCGCTTCGGCTTTCGGGCGTTAAATCCAATGTTGCGCCGAACCAGGGTTCCTAGTTCGTTAGCACTTGCAGGGGGGGGCAGGGCGTGGGTCGGTGTGGGTGGCTAAAGCTAAAATGGGGGGATACAAGACCCACGCTCCGGGCTGCTGACTCGGTGGGCCAATTCGACCTTCTTTCTGCACCCTCCCAGCCGATTGGGCGTCTTTTTTGCTCTCTCTGTGAAATTCTTTGGGCGCAGCTGCTGACCTACGTCATCTCGATAAACATCTGATTGATTTTTTTTCTGTTCCGACTGGTGAAGTCCCAGGAACCCGTTCGAACCCAGACAAATGACCTTTCGTTATTTGCTCTTTTGGTCTGCAAAGACCTTCTAGAAGGGCTGCCGATGTGGACCGTACCCGTCTTAGACTCTTGTCGATGCCGTGCGTGTGGATCAGTTGATGTTCGAGCATGCAGAAGTTATGAGTCCCTTGGTGTTTGAGGTCTCCCTGTGATTAAGTAATCTGAGCTCTCGTAGACGTGCAGCATGCTGTCAGATCCCCAATAGGCCAAAGTAGGAATCTCATTTGCAGATTTTTTTTTCTCATCACAATATGCCAGGAGAAGTTTTCTGCCTTCTTTCCTTCTTTCTCTTATGAAGGTCGCATTCTAGAAACCTGTTCTGGCGACTGTGGATCTGTCGGTAGATGCAACCTTCTATCCATCGTAGGCTAGTGGCAGAAACGGTGATTACCGCGAGTACTCTCGGTGATATGTCGTATTCTTTAAACATGTGGGCCTCGTCATAAAAAAATAAAAAACAAGCATCTCGGATCTAAATTCCAAATCGCCCGGACTTTTGCCAAGGCTCGTAATACCGACGCCCTTGTTTATATCCTAATAATTCTTTACATTGACCACAGCCTTAAGTAGTCACCATAGCAAGGAGCGCGCCTGGAAGGATCACTTTATCTGATCGCCGGTTTCGGATCTCCTGCGAGGTTACGACGCGTTCTAGCATAGCCTGCTATTTTGTCACACAGAGCTTTGGAGATATCTAGATGGCTTCGCGTTCTCAATGTATATAAATAAATGGCTTCGACCTCTAGTTAGCGAGGTATAAGGCACTAGCACCGGATAGCTCGCACAAGAGGTTCAAATATCTGTAACATCCACATATCAATAGTAGGCATGATCGCCGATTAGTATTGCTATCTCCAATTATAATACACATGGCAGAATGTAATTTACGAAGTGTTCATCTGAAAAGCGAAAATGAGGACGCCAAATACCGCAGGAGAAGAAAGAGAAAACACAAGAACGATCGAGGCTAGTGAGTCACTCGGCTCAATGTCTCCGAACCTCTTTGTTCCGTATCTGAAAATTGTTCGTATACCCCATTATCGAAGTTAGTGATATCCGAATCAAAGAGGGCAAAGGTAAGAAGATTTCTTGAGGATACTCAATGAAACTGTTTCCCCCATAGTTCCGAATAGAAAAAGGTAGTCGCCATGATCGGTATCAATAATTGTGGGGTTTCATCGTAATTGATAGAATGAAGGAAGACACATGTCGCCTCTGTCTTCCAACCAAGTTAGAATGTCCTCTTTTATTTGGTGGATTAAAAAAGAAATGATCAGGGTGATAAATGATAGATCCGCGATTTGATCTAGACTTAATCATCATTCTCCGATTTCTGATAGACATGCTTTTCTCTCGCAATGTCTTTCCTCATCGGTTGCCCGGATCCAGTGAAGCCGACTTCAATATTTGCGTATGGTTAGCGAGCTGAGCTCTCGTGGGAAAAGCAGGGAATGCATGGTCAAAAGATGAACAAATAGCCTACCTCGTCCGTGAATGCCGTCAGGTGTGCGAAACATGCTACTTTCGCCAATCTTCTTTGCCTTCCCAGATTTGCCAGACTTGACGCCTTTCGCGGCAAAGGCTTGCCATTTGCTTTTACTTTCATCGAGTTCTTTGTTGGCGCGAACTTTCCGTGCCGCCTTCTTGCCGAGAGCGTCGCCGTCTTTATCCTTCTTTCCGGCCTCCAGGGCACCTGGGTTTAAAGTCGGGGCTTGCGATATAACTGTAGTGTTGGTCGGAACGGTTTGCGCAGGTGGACTAACTCTCGCCTTCTTGTTACTATTCGGTCGGATATCCTTAGCCGTCAAGGTCTCAGTGGTGTTATCGTATCCAACGAAGGCTACGATGTAGACGGGATTCTTGCTCGATCCTGTGACAGTTGTTATTCTCGCTGGATACAGTGAACCATCTCCCGAGATCCAACGAGCCTGAACCTGATCGCCAACATTGTACGTTACTACTGCTGGCGCTGCTGCCCCATTGTGATTGCTTGTAGTCTCCGCGCTGGTTTCAGCGGGTCGTTTACGGTTGGCGGATGTCGTCTGCGGCGCGGGAGAGGCGGGTTGTGGGTTTTGCTCTGCGGCGATGGTTTCTGTGAGGGATATTAACTCTTCGAGTTCTTTCCTGAGATCGAGAAGTTCTTGATTGTCGGGTGAGCCCTTTAGGGCTGCCTCAACTGACTCGAGCTGCAGCAACGGGGTACCATGTTAGCAGCATGCCATGGCCACTTTGAAACACCGGGGCGCATGCCTGGAGTTTGTATTCTTTCAGTTCCGCGTCCATCTTTGCGGGGCGTGTCTACGTGCCGCTATGGAAGTCCGGTCTCTAAAGTGCGATATCAGCGGATGGCTCCCTGGTGATAGTTTTTTCGATATAGCTTTTCCGGCTTGCTGACTACCTTGGACAGGATTCGGAGAGGTGATATGGTGATACGATAGAATAGATTGGTTGTAGAGCGATGGGAAGGCAAAAGGGAGGTTGTTCGTCACAACAATTTGCACTTCTGCGCTGGTCACGTGATATTCAAATTTAACGACCAAAAAAAAAAAACGAGATTCGGTTTCTCGCCTCTCCAACCCACACACATTACAGATCACGATATAAAACCGCTGGATTCAGGGTCGCCAGCTCCAATGGCGGAGAAACGATCACACTCACAGGCTTTCAAGGCCCGGAAGCGACAGAAAACGGTGTCTACCAAGCCCAGCAAGAAATCACCAGGAGTACCGAAACGATGGAAAACAGTAAAAGCGGACAGTCTGGACTGGCGCAAAGTGGATATGCCGGATCGCCTTGACGATGTCGAAGGATTTTTCGGCCTGGAGGAGATTGACGATGTTCAGATCGTTAACAACAATGGTATATTGGAGTTCAAGGTACAATTTCAAGGCTCTTGAGAACCATCTACTTCTTCACTAACGAATACGCCATTATACAGTCCGCAGCAGCTGCTGATAGCGAAATTGAAAGCGAGGGGCCCGGTGGCCATATAGAAGACGAATGGGAGGGATTCTCAGACAACGATGCGACCGAACCCAAAGAACGTAGTGACCCGCAGCCGGGTGCTCAAGCCTCACCTGAAGAGGATACCAAGCCCAAACCTACTTCAAAAGAACCGAAGAAGCCCAATGAATCGAAAAAAGCGAAGAAAGAAAAGAAGAATAAGAAGGACCAAAAACCAAAACCTACAGCCAATGGAAAGACCGTTATACCCATAAATTCATTCACCGAACTAGAAGATCTGAATGAAGACGACATGGAAATAGATTTGCCAGCATGGGAATCGCTATCTCTATCACCTTATACATTGCAAGCGCTCCAAAAACTTAAATTTACGGACCCGACTCCGATACAAAAACTTTCTATCCCTTCAATAATTGCCGGACACGACCTCATCGGCAAAGCAGCTACAGGTTCCGGTAAAACTTTAGCATTTGGTATTCCGATCTTTGAGCATTGGCTATCGTCTTTAAAAGACCGAACAACTCGGACCAAACTGCTGGGCGAAGAGGATAAAGATGAAGACAATAAAGAACCAGATGCAAACCGATTGAGGAACCCGCTAACAGCATTGGTCCTGTCTCCGACTCGTGAATTGGCCCACCAGATTACCGAGCATATCCAAGCTTTGGTGACGGCTTCTGGGGTACCTTCCCCACCCCACGTCGTCGCTCTAACAGGGGGTCTCTCGATACAAAAGCAACTACGCAAACTGACGCAATTCGGTGGCGCGGATATTGCGGTTGCAACTCCAGGTCGCCTCTGGGAAATACTGAGTGAAAAATCCGGTTTCACGCAGTGGTTCCGGAAAGCACGCTTCCTAGTGATCGATGAAGCAGACCGGGTTCTACAAGAAGGTCATTTCAAGGAAGTGGAAGAGATATTAGACCTCCTTACTCGCGACGCTCAAGAGGAAGTGGCAAATGAACCGGAAGGCTACGGCACCGTCAAAACAGTCAAAGCCACCAAAGTCAAAGACAGGAGAACTCTAGTTTTCAGCGCCACGTTTAGCAAAGACTTACAAAAGAAGCTCTCTGGGAAACAATCGTGGAAAAATTCCAACAGTGGTCTATTAAGTGATAAAGACTCCTTGGATTACTTGATAAAAAAGCTTCCCTTCAGAGAAGAATATCCGAAATGGGTGGACGTCAATCCAGTCGACCAAATGGCCGAAAATCTTCGAGAAGGAATAGTGGAATGCGGCAACATGGAGAAAGATCTATACTTATACTACCTCCTCCTCCGGTACCCGTTACGAACACTAGTCTTCACAAACTCCATTTCCACAGTCCGTCGACTCACCAATCTTTTCCAGAATCTGGAACTCTCCGTTAACGGGCTACATTCAAATATGATACAAAAAGCCAGGTTACGAAGCTTGGAGCGATTCTCCGCCCCCACGAAACCGGTATCTAAATCTGGGAAACCCCAGCATCAGATTTTAATCTCGACAGATGTAGCCGCGAGAGGGTTGGATATTAAGAATGTGGAATTGGTGATTCATTATCACGTTCCCAGGACAGCGGATACATATGTTCATCGATCCGGGCGGACGGCGAGGTCGACGAATTCGGGAGCATCGATTATTTTATGCGCACCTGAAGAAGCGATGGGGATCCGACGGCTCATTGGCAAAGTTCACGAGGATAGAGGATCGAAGAGCCATTCCGGTATAAAATCGATATTTGTGGATAGAAGTCTCGTTATGACGTTGAAAACGCGGATTGAAATATCGCAAAAGATTGTGGGGAGTACAATGGCGAAAGAAAGTCAGAGGAAAGAGGATGATTGGTTGAAGGCTGCGGCCGAGGATTTGGGTGTTGATTATGAGAGCGATGAGTTCGCGGAAGTATTGGAGAAAGGGAAAAGGGGTGCGAAGAAGAGAAAGGAGGCTAGGAGTGTTGGAAAAGATGAACTGGGGGCGCTGAGGGCGAGGTTAAGGGAAGAACTTGCGAAAAAAGTAGGAAAGGGTAGTAGGTTATACCTTACCAGTGGGGTTGATAATTTGGCCCAGCGATTGGTGGATGGGAAAGAGCATGATGTCTTCTTTGGTGAAGAGGGCGGCTGGGGCTTAGGCCATTTGTAAGATATTTTTTAGGAGCATAAGTACCATATCGGAGATGCGTCTTTTATCTTCCAAAGTTATAAGCCTGGAAAGTTACAAAACTAACTACATTTGGGGGAATATCACCAAGATTTATATACGTAAGTTACAAATGTACAAAAGAGCGATGAGTAGAACGAGAAGCCCTACTAAAGCCAAAACGCAGACCAAGAACGCCTTTATGCTTTTTGTATCCGTATATACGATATTTGACAAATATACAACCTAATCACACCTTGACCGAAGAGTCAGAAGGTCTAGAGTCCCCTTGACCTCCTCTTCCTCTCCCTCTCCGCCTTCCGCGTGCATTCCCACTATCACCCTGCCCACGATTCGAAGGAGTAGCTGGCCCAAGATCCTGACTTTGCGCCTGAGGATTCGGACCTAGCCCACCTTTCCCACCTCTTCCTCTTATATTCCCTCTTGCACCTCTCACGGCACCACGGTTTTTCCCTCTCGAAACCCCAGCCTTTTGTCCCTGTTCCAACAAGTGTCTCTCGTGTTCCTCCTGTTTATACCTCTCACTCTCCTTCTCCCACCAATCCATAAACTCTTGCTCCTGTTGTATTTCCTGTAAGCTTTGTTTCGGGCCCTTTCCTCGGATTATATCCTGCTGTATTTGTTCCTGTTGAATAATCTCTGCAAGAGGCAGATGCAATTGCTCGATTCTTCCACCGATGGGTGGGAACTCATCTCGCCTAGGCGGATTATGTTCAGAAACCGACCTCGTCGGGGATATAATTTCGCCGCTACCATTGTACCTGCGGGTTTGAGGTTGTGGCGGAGGTGTGGGGAGATTTTGTTTTGGATTATTGAATTGCGGTTGTCGAGGAGAAGTAACTTGTTTTGGAGGTGTATTCACACCCTGGGTGTGCTGCTGATGCGCTGATGGTGGTGTATTGAACACGTCGAGGAGTTTGTTCTGTGGCGCTTCTCTTCGAGGTGTGGATAAGGGTGACGATGCATTTTGAAGGAGCGATAGTGGATTAGATGGAGAGCGAATTGCTTTCCACGGCGATGCTTTAGATATCGATGGGGGCTGATTAGAAGTTGAGGGCAACACCGGGCCAGCATTGGTAGGCTGTTGAGCTTGGAGTTGTTGCTGTTGCTGTTGGCGTTTACGCTCCTTCTGTGATACCTTGGCTGTTATCGGAGCGGAAAAGCTAGGCGTCGGTATGCTGTTCAATACGCTTGATTCCGCAGAAGAAAGACCAATTGATAAATTGCTAGTCCGAGTTTTGCTTGCTTGGGCCATTATTTCTCGCATGTCCAATTTCGTGGAAGTCATGCCGATACCCAGTGTCCATGGCTGATTCGAGCCTTCATCCAAGGACATAGTGGCACCCTCTGATGGGTCTCTCCGCGCGTCCATTCCTGGTTCTCCTTCGGCTACCCGTTTGCCCTTGCAGTCATACCAGACTTCGGCTTTTGGAGTGGTGACAGATCCAGCATTGTAGGAGCTGTGTCGGTGAATACTCGGGCTATGCGATACCGGCGTTCTAGCCAGTCTTGCCGCAGACTCTTCATCATCAAAATCGAATATCAGTTCACTACCTTGTATAGGTACGAGAGGTGGGGTTTTAGTTGGTGGCCGTTCCTGTCCAGATTTCGATGAACGCCGACGTTTCTGGTTTTCGTAGCTCCCTGCTCGGAAGCTGGACGATTGTCTATATGACGCCGGGGAACCTGTGAGATCTGCGTCTGCTGCGAGGTTGCTAGTTTGGCCGCTATCTAGAAGCTGCAATAGAGATTGACGTTCATTCTCTGCTCCTTCGATAAGGTGAGGATATCTTTCGAGCAATTCCTCCTCGGTCCTTCCACTTCGAGAGCTTGGTAAATATGCCAGTTGACGGCCTTTGACGGCCGAGTCAAGCTCCGCCATGAGATCTTCATCCAGTTCGTTGAGTGTACGGGTCTCTAACATAGTATCGAGATTTGTGTATATATACTCCAAACATGCCTCTTTGAAAGTAGGAACAGAAGACTCCGATATGGCCGCAAGGATAGATGTGGCATTCCTAATGTTCACTATCTCAAAATTAGTATATGCACAATGAAAAATACGAGGGAGATTAAATTACCAAATCTGCCAATCATCCTTTGGCATATCTCGACCAAGCGATCAAGCATCAGTTCATTCGCGACCCCCAGAACGTCTATAACCACATCAAGGAATCCATCAATACCGTCCTTAGAAACCTTGATCTTATCGAAAAGATGGATGCTTTTGTCCGAATAGAGAAACTTGAGAACAATTTCCATAGTCTGCAATGGAACATGCTTCATATCAACACGGACAAGTTGATCTGTGGCATACTGTTCTTCCCCCTTTCGTGAGGCGAGCCATCTCCCCGAACCGCCATGGTAAAGGGCATCGAAGAAAGAACACCGAGCACATAGAAGGGAACTATGGACTTTGAGTGTTTTATCCTTCAACTCTAATAACATATCTCCGGTTTCTAGGAATGATGGATCACTAAATGCTTCTTCGAGATCAGTATCCAAGGTCGTTCTCATAGTTGGAAGCCCCGAAGCCACAACAGCTAGCTGGTTAAGTCCCAATTGTTTTGCTAGGAGCCCAAGATCGGCACGAACACGTTGGAATAGAAGTGTCTGTTCCTTGTTGCGGGTAAACCTGGTCCAAACAGAAAGTACAACATCTTTGTAAAGATAAAAGACGAAAACCAACATCGAAAACCAGTTGATACCGCTGAATGTCAAGTCAAAGGTACCACCAGGCTGATGCTGCAATTCAACCAGCGATTCGTGACGAGCGGTCTGAGATTTTGTAGCTTTCGCGAACACTGCCCTCAATTTCGGACAACGGCCAGTCAGAACAAATGAATGAGCAGGTATACTAATCCCCATCTCATCAAGTTCGGATGACTTGATCACTGTGTCGTATTCAGTCAAATCCATCTCGTAGATTGTTTCCTTCAAGACGTTGATAAAGTCCTTCTGGAGGAACCATTCGGTAGCTCGATCCCTCGTTATTTCGATGTCGGACTTCCCAACATTAATACCTGCCTCCACCGCCTCAATGTCGAGGGCAATCGGTTCATCGTAAAATGACAACAAAGAGCTGATGTCATCCCATATGGTCACGCCACGAACATCCAAACGAGTTTTCATGAGATCCACATCTTTTCGAATGGCGGCAAATGAACCAAAGGGGTTACTCCGTACCGCAACGATATGGGTTAAGCCGGGAACACGAGCGAATTTGTAATCTTTTGCCCTATCGATCAGCTGTGAAGGTGCGGTTGACCCGCTTGAGGTGGGTCCCTGTACCACCGCATCTTTCACTTTGCTTCGGCGCGTCCTCTGCCATACGCCTCCGGATTCTGTGCATATAATCACAGCGCCATCTTGGCCAACATCAACATCCCGAACCGCCATATGTCGCTTCCTGAGAGACCAGATTCGCTGAGGCACAGGCAAGCCGCGTGTAGTGGTTGCAGTTGACTTGTCAGCGTTTATAGTGAATACATCACCCATTCGTGATAGGGCTGCGATGGTGCCACCTCCAGAACAGACTTTCGTTATGAAGTTCGGCCTGCTGTGGAATTTATTCGTCGGACGTGTCGGTTTGAGCCCAGTTCCTGCGAATCGATCAAATGGGAATACCACCTTCATGATGCCAAAGTTCATGAGGATCAATACGTCGTGATTGTCGAGGAGAATCACTGAAGCCCTGTCTGTGACACTAATCATAGATATAGGTTGGTCGGAGAATGCCACGGATGCAACTTTCCTGGGCGAAGTCTGAGCTTCCAATGTGCGAGAATCGGCGTCAACCAAACCAAGCTGTCCTTCATTTTTACCAAAAACAAATATTGAAGTGGTAGTATGTACGACAGAATGATGTTTCGAGGCGGCAGCCCCTATAATCTTTTCTCTGCGCAAATTGGTGAGAACCTGCTTTGGGGTTAACTGATACTGCTCCTTGTCATTCTTGTCAATATTGGCAGGATAGCCTAGTTGCCCGTATCTCCCTGATCCCCACGTGAGAACATCTCCGTTCTCCATGACCGCAACTGTGTGACTTTCTCCTAGTGCAACAGTCCTAACTTTCCGAGGTAGTTTCACTTGTTTGAAGGTGAACTCGGTAGACTCATGTCCTAACCCTAATCTTCCACCCTGGCCATGACCGCAAACGAAGAGGTTACCTGCTATCGCGGTCGTGATGATAGCTGTGTGAAATTTTGCCATCGCAATATCTTTTATATAAGCAGGGGCGAGAGTGGCCAAGGCATCTTGTGGTTCGGCGGTGACGTGAGGATTCGGTATCGGGATTCTTTCTGGGAACTGTCTATCGTCCCCGTCACTGAATCCAAGCGACAAGTTTTTGTTGCTACCCCAAACATAGGCCTCATCTCCCAGGTATTCGCCTTTGAACTCGCCAACCTCCAGGTCCGCTTGCTCATTACGTATATTGGCATCCTCGTCCTCTAACTCGTCCTCGGTGTCCCTATTGGTATCGGAGCTAGTTGTATTTTTGATGCTTTCGAGTTTGATGCTGGATTCGAATAGTTCTATCGGCGAATTGCCTTCCCTGTCTTTGATCTTAACCAGTCCGTATGAGCTTTCATCCCTAGAGAGTATTTGCTTTGCTATGCTGATGTTTCCAAAGTAAAGTGCACTATTTCCGATATGTCCGTTAGACTCTTCCGGCGAATGATGAGGGGATAATCCATTCCTACCGGTGTAAAGCCGTCCAGCCAGACTCAAAATCTTGAAGGAAGAGGTCTGTTTGAGAGTTTTGTAATAAGGCCTCCACAAAGTCCATTTTATTCAACGTAGCAGCATGGTGCAGCAAGGTAACGCCAGTGGCTGGTGCAAGCGGATTCGCAACAACATTCGCAGGTAGTCTCGAGTTGATTTGAAACCTGTTCAATACCATGGCTTTGGGTTCGCTACTCGGAACCGACGTTCCACCTCCCGGAAAAGTAGATTGCCGTCTCGGCGGCGAAGGTAAATCGAAAGGTGACTCGTTCGTCAAAGAGCCGACGCTGAAGTCATTGGGCCCTCGGGGTCTATCTTCGGATAGACCCAAAAGACTTCTGAACTTCTCCAAGTCATTCTCGAAGTAGGCGCGCCAGAGACGGCTGCTCATATGCTGAAAGATTTTCGGGTGAGGAAGGGAACAGTTCCCGTCGCTCGATATATCCCACTTTGCGGCAAGTGGCGAGCGAATGGAAGTTCCGAAGAGAGGTGTTCAGAGAACGAGCTTCTCGCGCGAAAACGGGGCGCTGGTGTCGCGAAGACGCTGAATTAGTAATTCAGTGCGGAATGAGCCCGGAAGCTGATATCCAGACGGTTTTGGCAGAGTCGAAGTCCAGCAATGGCGACTGTAATGCTCGTTGGGTTCGGGTGAGATGGAAAGATGAAGCCTAATGGGATGACCGCAACACTTAGTGCACTAAAATGGAGTGGTTCTTAGCAAATCTGTAGTTGCGTGAGTGAGTTCGAAGGAGGGGCAATTTCGATAACGACACGTTCAACCAAAAGGTCTGTAGTCGATGGCACGAACGAGAGAGGCGATGGTATATATATAAATGGGCTGTGACTGCCATTTTCACAGTGTCGCGAAATCCAGTCACCAAGGTTGGAGCCTGAGCTATGCCCGAAGTAGACCCGTCTATCGCCCATGAGTAATTATGATTGCTGCTTGTTATTTCGCGCACCAGCTACTCCGCTAGTAACCTCGGTCGCCTATACCTGCCAGTTGACATTTTACACCCCGCCAAAGCAAATCGAATAGCCCACATGGCCGAGCGTCTTCTCAAGATATGATCGTTTAAGAATAGGCGTGAAATCTCAAGCTCCCAATGATACGAAAAGACGCAAAGCACACACTCAACAGCCCCTGGTTCACGCATATCGGGCTTCACTGGCTTCTGTGCAAGCCATAATTCTTGCTCAGATTAAAGCTTTTAAAGTATTATTTCTTAGATTCTCGTCATTGAACTTCCGTCTCGAGTTTCGTCTCGTCACAGCTGTGCTTGGTACGAAAACGCTTCAGTTACGTAAGACGTATTTCGGAAAAAAGAAGGGCACTTGAAACCTCTATTGGTGTTCTCGATATTTATCCAAACAAGCCCAGTTTCTTCCGTACATACGCACCCAATTATATGTTCTTCGGCCCAGCAGAATAAAAGCTGGAAGTGAAACAAGCCCTGTTAGCTATTTGATATTACTGCAACAAAAGCAACGCAAGCACTCAAAGCATGAACATTTGACCTTAGATTAAATATATATTAATGTTGCCGGATCGTATATTCTTTAGTATTACCCTGGTCAGATATCCTATCATAGTGCTCTGCATCCTCAATCTCTCGCAGAATGATTTAAGCCATTAATTACCTAAAACTGATTCTCTCTCAGCAACCCTCACCCGCATTTCGATAGACAGTATCAACTAGTGCTATTTAGTATATGCGTAAACTGAGACTTGATCCACGGTACACTAGCATGAGAGATTATGGGGGGTAGTTTCGATTTCGCCACAGGCCGGTCGAGATGTATAGAAAGAACCTTTCCGCACTCGCCCTAAGTTTGGGACCATGTGATAGATTGATGTTCTGTATATTTCATCTCTCTTTGGTCACGCGAGCTCTTGCCAGCAAAGCTGTTAGCAGCGCTACTAGAAACGAAACTCACTTAAACTTAACCACGGAGATCAGGCCGGCGATTAGGCATCCGTGGCACTTTAACAATATCTCAACGTATGATCATATGCTCGCACCCGAAGTCGTTCTCTCTAGTATCATGTCGTCTTTGACACACTGCGCGGTCTCATCGCACTCATTGGCAAAAAACCATGCCTCCCTCGCGCCCACTCTCAAAGCTTCAGCAAAACCGATGAGTGCCATCCAGAAGCTCCAGGCGTAGGCATCAATTAAAGAGGATTATAAGGTATAAATGTAGCCCGAAGTTACCCAAAGAATCCGATAATTCTCGCTCACCTACAGCTGCAATCATCTCACAATCTTTGATATTCACTTTGGTCCTATACAGAAGAGACATTCTCTAAACGTTTCGATCTATAACAATGTCTAATCCTAGTGGAGGTAACCCACCGACCGGCGGTCCGCCACCAGATTCTAACCCAAAACCCGGCAAGAAATTTGAGACTGGCGTCGTTGTCATGTCTAATCCTAGTGGCGGTAACCCACCGACTGGTGGCCCACCACCAGATTCAAATCCCAAGCCTGGCAAGAAGTATGAAACCGGTGTCATCACCATGTCCAATCCCAGTGGAGGCAATCCACCAACCGGCGGCCCCCCACCGGACTCTAATCCCAAGCCTGGCAAGAAGTTCGAGACTGGTGCCATCATCATGTCGAATCCCAGCGGAGGCAACCCGCCAACTGGTGGTCCTCCACCAGATTCTAACCCCAAGCCCGGCAAGAAGTTTGAGACTGGCATCATTGTCATGTCGAACCCCAGCGGAGGCAACCCGCCTACCGGCGGCCCCCCACCGGATTCTAATCCCAAGCCTGGTAAGAGAAGCGCGAAGGTTAGTAATAACATAAATCCCGCTTAAGCTTGAACTCCTGTGTAAGATACTAATCACGGTGGTCGAAAATAGATCGCTACCATTCTTTAGATTCGCATCTTTCGCTTGAAGTTTTCGAGTTTGGTTCTGGAAGAATACAACCGGAAGCCTATAGGCCCCAATTAAATCTACGTTTAATACCTTACTCACTACTTTAGAGGTTCTGATACCATTAAATGTGCCTCAATCGGTTCTTTCTCGATATCTAGGTAGAGTGGGTGCTTTGGATTTAGAATCTACGGGCGGTCTTCATCTCTTGTTTTTTCGTTTCGCGAGTTGCTTTTTCCTATTTTTGAAGTCGAATAGAAGTTCGAGTAATGTCGTGTTTTGGGGGGGTTTAAAAATTATATCTTTATGATGTCGAGCCTCAGTGGTGTGGCCGCGGAGTTGCAAATCATAAATGATCATTTTCAAAAGCCCTGTTTAGTTAGCTAGTCGGTTTAATATAACAAATACTCATCTTAATCATTGGAATTCTTTTCTAAAGTCGCATATTGTCGTCAAAATCCAGTGTTTTAGTTGCAGCTATCTACGATACGCGCTGTCGAAAACACCTGGGGATATTAATGGTTAAGGCTTCATGTGGCACTATAGCACGTTAATATGCATTTAAGTTGAGAGATGCTTCGAGTGCATGCTGTGCATCCTGGATTCATGTGGAAGATAGTGGCAATCTAGTATCAATGCTACGGAGTGGTAATAGGACTCAGACGAAGCGATAAGGGGCGAGTTATACCGATACTCCACTCTTCTCGTTAACGCGTGTGACATCTTGCCATATTTTAAGGGCTACACAACGGCTAAGTTGAAAATTGGATCCAATTGGATTGGTAAGTAAAGACTTTGCACGCAGGCGCAGGTGCAGGCGATTGCGCGAGCGGCTCATACCAAGCATGGCCGCATTGACGCCGCGGTACATGGCGGCACGACCAGGGTGAAGCAAGTGCCACCCGGAATTAGATTAGAGAGGTCTGTGCTGTCATTGACTCGGTGTCCTTTTGTTTAACTATACCTCAGTAACCACAACTTAGTACGCTGGTACAGACCAGACGCCTTAGTTCCTTGTTGCGTATGCATACATATATGCGGTTTCGCATAGATCAGTCGTTCGGGCATCGTCATTACTAATTCTATCGGAGGACGAGATATGATTCCCGTCGCTGTGTATCATATTATTTAGTACAACAATCAATTTGTATGTAGTTTATGCGTGATATCTGCAATTAGATGCAAGGGGGTAAAATTAATGCTGAATGTGGGCAAATGAGTTGCTGTGTGGTTTTCTTTGGGGGCTTGCCCGATAGGGATGGGAACACTGAAATTTACCTACGAAAAAAATTCTCCTTCCTTTCCACCACCCTTCTACTCCTACACTATTTGTTCATGCATGGCCTTTCGCCATCAGTTGGTTTCACGCCAGCTCAAGGTAATCTATACGCATTCAAGATGGTTATTTAGCTGTAGCGTATAGAGAGACCGCAGTTACGACCCGGGCAGATGGGGACGAGCACGACACGTCCGCCAGCGTAGCCTGTTGAATTGGTGAGTCCTCCCTCCACAGTACGAACCCATCAAAGCACGAACGAATTCGAATATCATAGACGGACTCAATGATGAGATCAATACGCATATAAACATGTTTCAACCCCATCTTAAAACACCTTGCATGATACTTGCGCTTTAAAATGAGAATAAACCCTCTGAGTTATTGTCCTTGTCTATGACGATATTCGTCAGCAAAATTTTTTTTTTATCAGACGCACATTGCTTACACCCACAAACCGCGATATCTCCTTACCTCCGGTATGGCCTTACTAACTGCTAAGCGAACAAAAAGAAACGTAGGGTCTTTTTCATGCATGTGCCCTCGTTTGTTAGCGAGGTACAGTCGCCCCGGTGCGCAAACGCTCCGTTGGTCGGAGTATTTGGAGTGCAGTTAAGTCGACGCCGGAACTGGGGCGCAGATGTCATCAAGGCGCCTAAAGCCAGGGACCTCGGAGGAAATAGAAGATTGTTGGATATCCATACATGTTTATAAAAGAACGCTGAATCGTGCAGCTTATTCAATATCATTCTTCGTTGAGCCAACGCACATTCACCTTCTTCATTAGTTTCTTTGTCCTGAGTGGGGACTTTATTTGCACAAGATAACTACAACATTCTCGATCACATCTTCCAACATTCACCAGATTAGTACTCTGCCTTAGAGAAAGATACATCGCAAACATTGCCAACATGAGTACATTCGCACTTCTCGGAGCCACTGGCCTCGTAGTACGTAACACTGGCACACAAGTATTCGCAGTGCAGAACTAACACAACTCGCAGGGCAGCAACATCCTCAAATATCTTATCAGCTCGCCAACTCCTAGCACTATAATCACCTTGACCCGTCGTGATATTGACGATGCCACGAAGACTGCTGCCACCACTGGCAAACACACATTAACCACCAAAATCGATAAGGACAACGCTCAATGGGCGACCGTCTTCGGGGAAGCCTGCAAGACAACACCGGCGCCGATTGCCTTCACGGCTCTCGGTACCACCCGTGGCGCCGCCGGTGGCTTTGACAAACAATACGCCCTCGAACACGACGTAAATGTCGCTGTTGCGAAAGCCGCCAAAGAAGCCGGAGTCAAAACCTTTGTTCTGATTTCTAGCGGTGGTGCGGATAAGAATAGCAGTTTTGGTTATCCCAAGATGAAGGGCGAGATCGAAGAACATATCGAGGAGGTTGGTTTCGACAAGTACATTATCGTCAGGCCTGGTTTACTCTTAGGTAGTAGGAACGAGACGAGACTTGCCGAAGGAATCTTCCAGGGTATTGCCAAGGGATTGAAGCATATTAGCGGGGGCGCTCTGTCGGACTCCTGGGCACAAGATGGAGAGGTTGTCGCCAGGGCCGCGGTTAGAGCTGCTCTGGACGAGAGTATCTCTGGCAAGAAGATTTTGTATCAGAAGGATATTGTGGCGCTTGGAAAGAAGGAGGGGTGGTAGACGGCAGTAGAGGAATTACATACTTGGGTATAAGGGAGAGCTATCTGCAGATTGTAATGATAATGATATCGATAACGGGATTTCTTTTTATTTGAAGCACAGGGAGTTCGGACTGCTTTTGCCATACTATTTGAGCGCTGCCTTGGAAAGGTTCTCTGCCAGTCGCGTGATTTGAACCAGTATAATATATTTAGTATTTCAATGAACAACTTCAGCTCTGATACTATATACAATAAAATATCCCTCGCGCTGGCGATACGACGACTCTGATATCCGATATCCGCATCTGATATCGCACACTACGCGCCCACTTGTACTCGGCGTAGCAATTTTGGTGGGCAACGACAACTCGGCTCGCCTGTCACCGCACCTCAACTCAACTTCAGCGGCTCACATCCTTCATCCTTCCTTCCTTCCTCCTTCTTCATTCTCTCATCTTCCCATCGCCATCACGCGCATCAACCTTCCTTCCCCCCGGCTTGCTTCATTGCCCAAGCTTCGTATATTCTTGATCTATCTGGCACCGTTATTCGACTGCCGTCTTCTCCTGTAGCCTCTCCCATCGCCACCGGTATCCCCTGTCCGTTGCTGTCACCACGAAACCAGCACAATGTCTAGCGTAAGGCTCCTTCATTTGCGGCGCCCGGTTCTCACAGAACCTCCCCTTTGCTTGATCCGTTGCAACCTTCTTGTTCGAATTGCAGAACTTGTGCACGTCACTAACCGATACAGCAGTTCCCTCAAAGACCTGGATTCCCCACAGGTCAAGGGATGCCAACCTCGAATGCCCTACCGAACGGACCAGTCCCCGTCGTTCTTCCACCGAGCATCGTACCCGTACCTAAAGCCAACATTCGTATCCTTTGCGTCGCCGATGTTAGAGGTAAGTTCCGCGCGCGTTTTCCTGGCTTTGGTATCGCAATCACGACTAACAAACCTGCAGGCGACTTGCTCTCCCTCAACGAGCTCGCGAAAAAGACCAACGCTGACTACATTCTCCATACCGGCGATTTCGGTTTCTATGATAATACCTCCATAAACCGTATCGCTGAAAAGTAGGCCTCTCGTTGTATGGTCAGACCGTCAATTCTCCTCGGCTAACAACGGTCGACTTTAGGACGCTACGTCACGTTGCTCAGTACTCGCCATTACTTACGGAGAGCACGAAGAAGTACATACAAAACAACCAGAACGGGCAACCCATCAAGAACCGACTCGCGGACGAACAGCTCTCTCAACTCCCGAAATTTCTAGACCGAACTCACGCGTTCGATGTCCCTGTTTACACCGTCTGGGGAGCCTGCGAGGACGTTGCGGTTCTCGAAAAGTTTAGATCTGGCGAGTACAAGATTGATAAGCTTCACATCGTCGACGAGGCATCATCCCGATTGCTCGATGTAGGCGGCGTCAAACTCCGCCTCCTTGGTCTTGGGGGGGCTGTCGTCATGCACAAGCTTTTCGACAATGGCGAGGGCAAGACCACTATCGCTGGCGGGCAAGGCACCATGTGGACCACTCTCCTTCAAATGGGCGAGCTCCTAGACACTGCAAATAGAGTCTACGATGCTAGCGAGACGCGCCTGTTTCTCACACACTCCTCACCGGCCCGAGAAGGACTTCTGAATGCTCTCGCTGTTGCTGTTAAAGCTGATTTTTCGATTTCTGCTGGCCTCCACTTCCGCTATGGCAGCTCTTACAACGAGTTCAGCGTCAATCCTACGCTCGACCATTATCGCGGCAAGTTAGCCGCATCGAAGGCGTCTTTCAATGATGTCTGGGAGACTGTAAAGGGCGAAGTGAACAATACTGTTGCTCAGAATAGCGCCCAGAAACAGCTACTAGACAACGCTCTGGCTATTATCGATAAGATGCCTAGTACTGCTACTGGCCCTAATCCGTTTGGAGGAACAGCTCCAGGTAGCAAGGGAGAAGTCGACGAAAGCGCCTTCAAGAACATGTGGAACTTTAATCTAGCTGATGCATCGTTCGGGCACCTCATACTCGATATCGAAGCTGGTCGTATTGGAACCGAAATGAGGGCACAAGGGTTTAATTTTGCCCACCGAACCGGAAAATCAGGCGCCAATGCAAACGCTAGTAATAATAATGTCCAGTCGCCAGTCGGAGATGGTCCAACTCCACCCGTCGCTCAGGCGATCCCTCCGACACAAACGGCCACCGGCCCCACAAACCAACCAGCCGTTCCTGCCACCCAACCTCCTCGAGCTCCTTCAGCCCCTAGAAGAGATGAACCTATCAAGCCCGCTACGCCGATCAATGTGCCACCTCGAACGCGTTCGGCCACACCATCGAAACCAGTCCCTGCCCCTGCGGAGACATCTGCAGCCGCAGCCAAGGCCGAAGAGCCTACAAACGGCACACCAGCTGTTGAAGAAGCTAGGAAAGAACCTGAACCAACGCCTATCGCTTCGGCAACTCCACCACCAGTAGGCGAGGGGTCTTCTGTTGGCACGAGGGTTGGCCTTTACGTTACCAATATCGTTGGGTCGAGCAAAGTCCGAGAATTATTCTCCGAAGCTGATAGAGAACTGATCGACAGAATCGAGGAAAAACATCCAAAGGCCGGTAGACCCCCCTATTATTATGTTATTTTCAAGAATCCCGGAGATTTCAAAGCCGTTCTCGAGAGGCTTCCTAGCGAGCACACTACGAAATTGCAAGGTGATCGTTCTCGACCATTCGTTAAGGAGATTGATGAACCATTCGGAAGAGCAGATGCAGGTCCTTGGCGCCGTGGGGCAGGAGGCATGGGTCGTGGCAGGGTCGACAATCCAAGATCGAGCGCCTCGGAGAGCGAAGGGCCTCCTGGCCCCGGTCGTGGAAGTCGAGGTGCGTTCGGAGGTAGCCGCGGCGCACGTGGAGATCGTGGTCAATCATTTGACACTAGGGGCCGCGGCCGTGGCAACAGACGACGCGACGGCCCTGATGCTCCTCCTACCTCGACTCCAGCTTAAAGGTCATTGAGATTTCTTATTTCTTATATCGGAAAGGTTTTCATAACTTTATTAACAAAAAAGCATCTTCTGTTTCGGCGATTTTCTTCCCTTTTGTTATTTTCCTGATGCCCTATGCCGTTATGACCTTTCCCTACTTTTCAATGTTTATAATTACGAGCGCTGTTGTCTTTAAACCCTCCTTCCTCTCAGGATGCTGTTTCCTCTCAGGATGCCCCTTCCTCTCAGGCTGCTCCTATCCGTGTTCCCCGGATGAGGATGCTCTCTTTCACCCACCGCCCACATCATATTTCTCTTCCATTATCTCTTACGCTCACGATTTCGCTTTTTTCATAAATTTTTTCATATTTTCATTCTGCGTTTTTTTCTTCTTTCCCTTCCCTCCCCTTCCTTTAAAGCCGTTCGAAGACGCTTCTTGTTTATACAATAATGTTTTACATTAAAGACAAGCTGTCGTGTCGTAGGAGGCACGAGGTTGCATGTATGTTATGGGACAATGAGCATGAACCAGTCGATAATGTGGTGTGAAAATATCTCTTCCTGCCTTAGTAAATGATTTCTTTCATCTTCCTAAGCTAGCTTAAGAGAGAGCGCTCTCGTGTGCTTCATTGACTAGTTTTTCCTGGCGGGGAGTGGTATCATGACCTTTGATTGCCGTCGCTTCTGGATCTGGCGAGACGCCTAAAGGCTCAATTTAAGGTTTTGGTTAGTTTCCCTTATTTAGCAATATAGGTATGCTTGCGGTTAGGGATGAGAGAGACATCGAGATATTTTAGGTTTCGCGAAACTTAAATCGTAGTTTCAGCTTAGCGGTGGGGCCATAGATCTGGACTAGTATACTCACTTTTCCTCAAATAGAAATCACAAGACTAGATGGAAATAATACATCTGCCACTTCGCAGTGGGTCATTTGTCATAAAATGCAGATCCAAGCTATCGCCGCAACTGCACTGTTTGTTATAGTGCCTTTCGCCTAGGCAAATGGTGGACCTGGAAGCTTCGGAGATTTCCCAACATGTGCAGTAAGTTGTATCGCCAACGTTCCGAAAGCCTAATGATGAACTCATCACTGAGCCGGGGTTTTGCGATCTAGCAAAAATGCTACCTCACTGCAACTTCGACTACTGGGTGTAGTTTGGTGGACCGGAACTGTACTTGCACTTCGTCAATGTTTCATACTACATTTTTCAAATGCTGTCAGGGGAATTGTGCGGCTCATGATTTACAATCGACAAAGGCGGCCTGGCGTCAGTATTGTGCAAATTTTACTTAACTAGACCTTCGAAGCTTTGTATATGTAGAGATGGATAACTATATGGAGGCTTTGCCATAAATACTTGACATTGATCGATGGCCCTATATAATTTCTTGCTGTTATAGTGACCTTAGACGGCCGTGCAATATCAATCTTTGAAGAATCAAGACAGTTTCGAATTCTCATTGAACCTTATACTTCATTATTATTAGAGTTCAGTAGCCCGGTCATGCTATATATAGTCTCGTTCCTGAGCTATGCACGGCTACAAACCGACAATAAAATACTCTCCAGAATATATCACAACGCTTAACTACGATTCGACGTCAATTGCCTTTTCACCGACGCAATAGTCTATGACCATAAAATTATAACACATAAGAGCAATGTACTTCTGGAGTCTCACAATCGCGGCTCTCTGTTTCATTCCCCGAGTTCCCAGCGCTTACGCATGGGATTCCTCAATCGTATCATTCCCAGGTTGTGCGGTGAGTATCTTTACCGCTAGAGCATCCGCGGTCTCCTTATAACCCTCGCATGTGATGAGTTACTATTTTTACTTGAAGTGCTTACGATGAATTTGTTGTTTTCTAGTATGATTGTTTTATCGAAGCCATCGAGACGAGTGGATGTGCGGTCGATGACCAAAAGTGTGTCTGTAGATTGTCAGACCCGGAGCATAAGTTTTTGGAATGTGTGGTGATGAGCTGCTCTGCTGTTGATATAGCGCGAGCGCAGGATATACTTATGGAGACCTGTTCTGGGGTCTAATACTTCAGGGATGCATCCCTGAAGTACATCGATGTTGAAGGATGAAATTAGAGGTGTAGTATTCAGAAGAGTTATTACTGTGTTGGATTGTGTGGGAAAAATTTTTATAGTACTTCTATGAAATTATAGTGAACTGGTAGTTCGCTTGTGGTATTCGAAATTTTAATAGACGCACCAATTAATTTTAGTTTTGGAAGTTAATATGCCACTCTGTATCAAATATTTTATTGATATGGTTCACATGTGAAGTCGACGTCGATTGTAAATTTGAACCTGAATTAAGCTTCGACCAAATTTGACAAGCCACACAGGAGCCCGTGAATCGTCGTTTACCATCCGGCCCATTGATACTTGGCACCCAAAAATTCGCCGTGACAATATAGGAAACAACGCGCAGTTGGCCGATGGTGAGCTAACGGGCATACCCGTAGGTGAATGGGGCAAGTCTGTAACTTACCAAATAAAGGATGTATGGAAACCAGCTTCCTTACGGAACTACCGCATTTGTCTCTGACGAATTCTGCCAGGTTCGAGAACTTCGAGATCCGACTTCGCGAAAAGTTTCTTGAATGATACAAAGGCTTAATCAATTGTGCTATTGTACGAAGTATGGTTCGAGGAAATATAATTCTAGCCCGGGTTTGCAGATATCATGACTTAATTTTAGAAACTCCACCTAGCCATCGGATATAAAACATGGGGCTTCTGCAGAAGGTTGCATGCAATCCAGGCCAGGCAAAGTGTACACACGTGTGCCTCCAACTCCGCCTAAAACCGCACACAGGGATCGCAACAGGAACCAAGTCCTGCCGAGATGCCGCCAGATCTAGGTACTGTACCAGGGTCGAAAAGATCCCGGTCTGACCCAAGCGCGCCATGGCGCCAAAATTTTGGTCATTCCGGGATTATATGGTTGCATTCCACAATGTCAACAACGCGAGATTCGGAGGCCCGAACATTGAAGGGGGGACCTCCTCCCAAATCATTCACGGCTATACTTAATACGGTCAAATGTGCATTGGAGACACTCAATACCCGACCTCGTTCTCAGCGATTACACCGATGTTTAGGCTGGAAGGCCATAACGCACCAGCTTGCAAGCCCCACGTGGGGCCACCAACAAATAGAAGCACTGCCATGCTCATTAGTTTCCCGGACTTTCACGCAAGCTATGTGAACTAGACTCATTAACCGACCTATCGGAAAATTTTTATACTTCGTACTTGACGCGCCGCCTTTGCGAATACTTAGCGGACGTTGTAGAATAATACAAACTTTCACTTTGAATGTTCTGGAACCGGAGTCATGCCTCACTTCCTAAGGGCACGAAACGGTTCAGGTCATGATTACGACGTGGAAATATATGGTAGTACTCACGATGGCAAGGGGACCATCTCCCTTTTCCGACGAGAGAGGCTTTTCATGCGCCCAAGAATTTACGGATGATTATGGATGCGAATTTGAACGAAGGATGCACAAGCTAGTGACAATGCGCTACCGCAAGATAAGTTCTCTGACTATTAAAACAGGCAATGTTGCACACCTTATATTGTTTCGATTTCATGAAATGCCTAGTGTGTGGATAATAAGAAGGTAGGTGTATTAGGTAGGCGTTAACATGTTATTCCTTCGGGGAATCATTCAAATATTGCTCGTGGGCGTAGCCCTCGGGTCTTCTTGCAAGAAGCCAGCTGCGAGCTGCAGTTCTATCGCCAACCGATCCTCTGTTTCATCGAGTTGTTCAAAAGTATTTCACTCTCACACTATAAAACGGTCGTCGTGTACCAAAACTGTCACCAAGGCCACTCCTACGACCACAAAATATGTGAAGAAAGGCAAGGCAACCTTGACGAACTGGAAGACTAGGACATCCACAAGAACTGTTAGAACCGCCTGCAAAACGTTTACTCTCAAGTCCACAAAGACTAGCCTGGCCTACAAAACCTCAGTTTGCACCTCGACTAAGCTAACAACAATCAAAGTCGACTCCACATCGTAATTGTTCCCCCTACAACCTTTTATCCCTTATATGTTATTTAACTAATCTTTCTCGTAGATGGCATACAACGACCAAAACGGTAACCAGAACGACCACAGTTCTTGGGAGTCCTGCACAAGGAAACCTCAACCTTCTGAAACGTTATATGTATGGATATAAGATTCCAAAGCCATGTTGTGAGTAAAAACCAGTCGCTATGAAGGCAACCTGAAATGCTCATGAGATATGCAGCTTGCTTCGCCACCACGACGAAGACCAAAACCAAGACACCAAGTCGGAAAACGAAAACCGTCAATGTGCCATCGGCCACTGTCAAATTGACCAAGACAAAGACCGAAGCCACCACAAGGACCATAGCTGTGGCTGAAGTTACAAAATATGCTACTATAACTACCAAGAAGACCAAAACGAAATACTCAACGACTACGAAGACCGTCAAGAACACGTCCACTTCTGTTCATCAATGGACCACGACGAAGACTTCTACGTATTGGGTCACCAAGTATACATCCGCGGGCACCCGTAGGACTACTACAATCACGCGGGTGGCATCTTCTGCCTATGTAACCACGATTATCCCATCCGCGAGTGCTTCGCCTGTTTCTGTCATTGTTTACAAGACATAGCCTGTCACTCGTATCACAGTAATTGCTACAGCTTCAAGTTTGACGACTATATTTCCTACGAACAGTGATGGCAAGCCTTTGACCGATTTCACGCACACAAAGACTGTGATAGTCTATATTAGCCTGCGAAAGGTTACAGTCACGAGCCTCGCCACTGGTGATGCTTCGCAGACCACCGTTTACCCCACCGATAACCAAGGCCAAACCATTGCCACGGGTGTCGCTACAATTGTCACTTATGTGACAATACCCGCAACTACTATTACCAGACTTGCCACAGTATCGGGTCTTTCGGCTACGACTCTATTTCCAACCGGTAGCAATGCTGCGTCAGGAACCAAGACCATTGTCATTTTTGTCAGTCAACCTTTTACAACGGTCACGCGACCACTCCCTTCAAATGGTGGGAGTTCCGTTGAGACCGTTTTTCCAACGGATAGCAATGGCCAGCCAATCACCGATGGAAGCGCTACGGCAACCGTAATCCACTACGTTCCGCGCTCTACTATCACAATTCAAACTTTGGCCGCCTCCCCGTTCACAAGTACGATCCTAGCTGGTAACACTGCTAGCACTGACATTTCCGTTCCGGATACCATCATTTTGGGTGTTACACGAATATTTACAACTTTGAGAAGCTCTGCTACTGGGTCCGTGGACTCGCTCACGACCTTGTATACGGACGCAAATGGAAACTCCATTACGGAATTCGGGGCGACTATAACGGTGATAAATTACTTAGCAAGGAAATACACAACCCTCACTTCCCGCGCTAATGGAAGCCCTTCAGCTACAACCATCTTCCCTAGTGATCCGGGAGAGACCGCCACCGTCATAACCTATTTCGTTGGAAGGACAATCATATTAACACGGCTAGCTGGTCCTGGGTGTTCCTCCCCCACCACATCAGTCCCAGCCAACCCAACGGAGTCCGTAATTGTCATATCCTGCGCTACTCGCTCTACTACGACAATTAGAACTGTCGCAAGCAGCGAGTTTACTTCAACGGTCTTACCTACTGATACAGTGGACCCGAATATTCCGGTCACCGTGATCGAAGGCTTCACACGGGCCCTGACAACTGTGACCACTCTCCTGCCTGTGACCGAGACCGTTGGATATGTCAGTACTGCTACACCACAAGATCCAAACGCGCCACTGACCATAATTCAAGGGATTACCCATCCCAGGGTTACAATCACAAGAGCAGGCGTCTCTACCTACGTTTCAACGGCGTATCCTAGCGATACTGCGAACTCGGATGCCACGGTCACTGTCATAACGTATTTGACGCTCTCTCTAACTAGCATTACGAGAACTGGTACGCGGGCGTATGTTACGACTATCTATCCTTCTGATCCTTCTGATCCGGAGGGTACGATATCAGTCATCGACTATCAGCCTCAGGTAACTACATACATCACGACCACGGGCAGTGTAGCCGGAACTATTACCTTGTCGCCCACGGACCCGGCGGGATCAACTATAACCAATGAATCTGGCACTGTGACGGTAATCGTGACTTCTCCTCCTGGAAACACTGTTATCATCGGCCCGGAGAGGACTGCGACCATTACAACCCTAGGTCCAGTTGCCGGGACATCTACAATCTATCCTATCTCTAATGGTTCGACGCTCACCGGTATCTTGGCCACCATAACGCTCATAGTCACCCGGCGAGCAGTAACAGTCACTTCTGCCGCAAGTGCTGAAAGGACTTTGACCAGGTTCCCCACAAACTCCGCAGGCTCAACTTTGCCAGATGGTGTAGTGACTGTGGTTGTCGAAGTTACAAGATCACAGACTACAGTTACCACTGTTGGTACCTCGCAATTTACTAGCACTGCATTTGCACCAGCTGATGCCGACCCGACAGTACCGAATACTGTGGTCGTCGGAGTTACCAGACCACAGATCACGGTGACCACTATTGGCACCTCGCAATTTACCAGTACTGCATTTGCACCAGCTGATGCCGACCCGACGGTACCGAATACCGTGGTCGTCGGAGTCACCCGTCTTCTCACGACAAGGAGAACGTTGGCAAGCAGTGCGTATACCACAACTGTGTTCCCAACTGACGATAATCCGTCGATTCCTGCCACCGTAATCATTGGAGCACCTCTGTCATACACAACGATTAGAACCTCAGCGAGCACTCCCTACACTACCACAATAGCCCCCGCTATTAATGACGGCTCAGAGCCAGCCACTGTCATTATTGGTTTTGCACAACCGATAACCGTGGTTACTACAGTCGCTCCTTCGGAATATATAAGCACTTTCTATCCAACGGATAGCTCTGGAAACACCATCACTGACGACAGTGGTACTTTGACTATTGTTATTGGGGCTCCACAGCCCGTAACGACAGTCACTAGACGAGGGCCTCAGCCGTCCATATCTACGACTACCCAATTTCCAACAGATGGCTCAGGAAATATTTTGGTCAATCCAACGGCCACGATATCAGTCGTGGTCGTAGTTCCTCTAAGCAGAATAACGATCACAACCAGGGGCCCGGTTGCTGGAGTTACCACTCAATTTCCAACTGATGAACAAGGCTCGACTCTCACCGATGAGACCGCGGTCATTTCCGTCTTTGTAACGGAGCCACCGCAACCAATCGTGACAATCACGACACCTGCGAGCGTCGGATTCACTTCGACCATCTTCCCAACGAATGGCGTAGGTTCTACATTGACTGGAGACAGCGATACAATATCCGTGGTTATTGGGGTGCCACGAAGCCTCACAACTGTCACTACTGTCGCCTCCTCCACGTTTGTTAGCACAATTTCGCCTACAGGTAGTGCTGCCACAGATCCCTCTATTCCGGGAACAGTGATTGTAGGAGTTTTGCAGGAATACACAACGGTCACATCTTTGGCCTCGGTTCCTTATACCTCTACTACGCTCCCAACCAACAGTGCGGGTGACATAATCGCGGATGGCTCTGCCAAAGCTACAGTTGTAGTGGGAGTAGTCCGCCCTTTGACAACAATTACAACTCTCGCTTCGTCAACTTATATAAGTACAGTTTACCCGGGTAGCAATGTTGACCCCTCGGTCCCAGCGACGGTTGTCGTGGGCGTCATACAGCAGTACACAACTGTGACCTCGCTAGCTAGCGTTCCTTTCACATCGACGATTTTGACCGACAGCAATGGATCCACGATATCTGACCCCAATGTTCGCATAACAGTCGTGGTCGGATCAGTTCAGCCTCAGGTCACGGTGACCCGTGTGGCATCCACTACTGGCTTAACAACCCTGCTACCGGTTGATTCAGCAGGCAGTGTTCTGACTGATGGTTCAGGAACAAAAACAGTGATTACCTTTATCACCCAGCCTTATGTTACCATCACGAGCGTTGGTCCAAGCAGCTATACTACTACCCTGCCTGCTACAGACTCAGCGGGCAGCCAAATCACTGATGGCTCTGTTACAATTACGGTGATAGATGTGAGACCGCAGGCTGTACGAACCGAAACTATCGTGGACACGACGAGCGGATTGACTACTATCTTCCCCACGGATTCGAATGGAATGACCATAACTGACTTGACGGGTACGAAAATTGTCCGAACTTTTGTGCCCCAGCCTTCGGTTATCATCACTCAAGTCGCTTCTTCCACTGGTTTAAGCACCATTCTACCCACGGATAGTGCTGGTATGGTCATCACAGACCTCTCGGGAACCCGGACAATTGTTACATTTGTCACACAGCCTTATCAGACATTAACAAGCGTAGGGACAAGCGATTTTCTCACCACCGTTTATCCAACAGGAAGCTCAGGTGAGACAATTACGGACGGCAGTGGCACAATCACTGTCATAGACGTGAGAGCTAGGCCCACGATCACTCGCACTTTGGTGGGACCGACAGCGACTCTATCTACGGGCGAACCAAGTGATCCCACGGGCACAGTCACCGTTATAGATTATGTTTTGCAAAGGTACACAACTGTGACTTTGATCGGAAGCAGCGATTACCTAACGACCGTGTTCCCGACCTATTCAGACGGAGAAACGATTAGTGACAATTCGTCGCCTGCGACCGTGATTGATTACAACATCCCTCCGTTTGTGACTATTACAAGCGTTTTAGGAGAAAGTGCGACCACATCTGTGGCGACGTTCTATCCAGATTCCACGGACATTAGCGGAGTAGGGACAGTGGTCGATTACATCACATTACCTCGAACCACTTTCACGTTGTATGTTACGAATACTGCGTCTATCTACAACACTACGGTCTCTCCGACTGGTGCCACGGGTACAGTCAGTATTATACGTTACGCTACACCGCCGGCAGTACCAGATACCACTTGTGATAATGCTGGCGCGGCGGCAGCTGTATATTTGACGCCATGGCGGCTCCAGAAATCCAACTTGCAGTGGACTAACGAAATTAATATTCGTTGGTGGGCGAACCACCCACCGTACGCCAATACAACCACCAATATCATCGGACGAAATAATGCGGATCCTCCTTACGACATGCCAAGTTCTGATTGGAACGAAGGTATATCGTTGATGCTTCGTGGATTCTTCTATGCACCAAGGACTGCAACGTATTCATTCCAAATTGACACTTCAGGGGCAATTACTACAAATGATTTCGCAGCGGCGTGGCTTGGAAATAATGCATATACAGCTTGGAACGAATCTAATTCGGATCTCATATACTACCAAGGCCAGCCGAATCGACCGTTTGGCAGTCCCAAGTACTCGTTTACCCGTGCACTAGTCGCTGGATCATTCACACCATTTAGATTCTTATGGGCAGACGGGCTGGGAACTGGATCTGTGTCATTTTCAATCACTGACACGCTCGGCGCGACTTATCTAACCAATAAGCAGCCATCGCAATATCTCGTTAATCGAGACTGCAATGGCGTTTACCCAGCGTATACATTAGCATTTGGTCAAGAGGGTCCCGGGTACTTGCCTCCGACTGCGCTTCCGGACACCTCTTGTAGCAATGTTGGTGCTCAGAGCGCCTCATTTAACAACCCTTATGCTTTTAGCACATCGTCACAAACTTATCCTACAACGTTTAACGAACGGTATTTTGCGACCGCAGCGCCGCTCACAACAGGCACTACAGCAGTTCTATCGTTGTCACAGCAAAATCGACCAAACACCGCCTTCATGTATCGTGGTTTCTTCTACGCACCAAAGACTTCAACGTACACATTCCAGTTTTACGATACCCTGGGAGTATTCATGTTCTGGCTCGGTCCCAGTTCTTATATCAACTATGAGCAAAATCTTAATTATGGAATCTACTTCCAGAACGAGCCTTCGAGAGGTACGCTGAGAGGTTCCACCCGTACCACCTTCCACAAAGTCGTGCCGGCCGGGTACTATCTCGCGTTCAGACTTTTGTACGTGGATGGACCCGGTGGAGGGTCTTTCAATTTCAATGTCACGGATGCGGATGGAGTTCAGTACGTGCAACCTGGGGTGCCGTCGCAGTACATTGTCGGTTCGCTTTGCAATTCGTATTATGGGAGGAATTATACCATTGCTTTTGGAACTGAGAATTCGGATTAGGCTAGCCTTTTTGCCATTTAATTCGTAATTTATGATGTATGTATATTTCAGAACATCAACAATAATACACTTTTGTATTTATATTAGTCTGAAAATCATTCCTTTCGTTAGTCGATAAGTTTATCGGACACCTTCTGCGTTCCACTCAAAAGCTCCATTGGTCTTCATTCTAGAAGTAGACTACGTTACATAAGTATACTTATGGAAGCAATGAATACACACTAGGTATTGTGATAAGTGTATGAATATCCTCAATACGAACACCTGTTACCGTTATAAGATGACAATCGCCTAGGTTCATAATAAAAGTTTAAACATATATACCGGCTCCCATACACCGCCTCCAAAGCGTCATCTACGGTTTCATACATGCACGGTTTGGTTGGTAAGAGCTAATTAGATCTCAACCGCCGAAATCCTACCTACCTTCTCGATCGAGGGCGGCACCACATCATCACTCGCGAGTCGTGCAAGCAGGCAAAGCAGAGACGTATAAGACACTTTGGATATCAAAGCAAGATACTTTCTTGGGTTGCGAGTGTATATAGTGGGCCAGATTGGCTCTGCAGGGTGACGGTGGAGCCGCGACGGATGGCCGGTATTAGCCGCCAGGTCTAGATAGCACTATACGGCCGGGAGCTGGGTAACGAGTCCTATAACTCAGTGGTTAGAGTGTCGTTCTTATATGGGGATACTGGCTCCAAACCAGCTTCATATGCAGGAAATGCGAAGGTCGTGGGTTCGAATCCCACTTGGACTAGGTCCAATGAAGTCTACCATTCAGTGTTCTTTTTTTGCTGCTATTTTGAACAGTTTTTTTTTTTTGTTAGTGACTCCAACGAAGGGTGCCACAGAGCGCCGAAACGGGAATTGTTGTTCGTATACCACACAACACAACATCGATGGGTGACTGGATTGCAGCTGTTGTGAAACGAAACAGACAGACCGTGTTCCTTTTTTTGATTAGGGGATCATGCTCATTGAAGCTTCGTTCTCTATCGAGTATTAAAAGTTCGTCTGCGGAGACGCGGCATGGGAACGGTCCTTTAATATGGAAGACCACCCGATATCAGGTACATCATGTTCGACAACGTTATCAAGGCTTAGCGATACCTCCCTATCGGCGAAATAACCCTTAAAAGTGATATTTTGGAATATTTGGTGTCGATATAGCTTTCAGAAACCTCACAGAATCTCAATACCGCAAAATTTCTAGTTCTTTCATCCGATTTCTCCTTACTTCATATCTCGATGTTCACACGGACTATGATCTAGATCACGGAAAGTACAACTCGAGTTCCAACATCGTCGAGTTGACAATGCTTCTGATTATAGACCTTCCAATTTTTTCATTCCAGCGATTGCTTTTGTAAAAATGTTGTCATAACTATAGCATATCCACATTAACAAGAGTATATTCTTACCTCTTTTATCGCTGTAATACCTTTGAAGTGTACCTCGAAGAACCAACAGTCGCATCAAACGCCCGAGTAATCCAACATTTTGGAGTCGCTCCCTGAAACTGACAAAGGAACAGCTTTCGAGAAAGGCTCCAAATTGCCCGCATTTTGATGTTGGCTGGTAGTGTGTCCCCTTTGATATGTCTTTCCCCGACTCCAATGATCTGATCAGCAAAAATTTTCTATTTAACAAAGCTCTCTCTGAAAATCTAGTTTCCGAGCTCATCTATAGCCTAAACTACTCTCATCGAAAATATTTCGATTATAGCGATGTCGTGGTTGATCGATATGCACAAACTTTCACTCTTTCTCGTTTTCTTTGCAAGTTACGTGTCTGCCTACGCGATTGGGGATTTGCAAATTGTCCCTCGACAAGTAAATACCAACGCAGATTTTAGTGTATGTAAATTAAGAGCACATGCTAGTAAGTCTTCTACTCGATGAAAATGGATTGGAATTGTGCTTCATACTAATCCACTAATTGTAATATAGGTGTTCTGGTTGGAGACAAGATCTATATATATGGAGGCCTTGGGTCACTTTTGAACAGTATGCCATCCCGAGCCCCTATTTTATCGGAGCTCGCGACTAATATTCTTCAGATGGTTCTCGAGGTGCTGATTCTGAGCTACCGCGCTTCTTCTGTCTGGACGTTGGCGCAGATTTCGATACTACGAGCCCAAGTTTCAAACCTCTCCCAGTTCCAGAGTCCGGTCCTCCAAGTGTTGGTGAGTAGGCGCCTACTAGTCTAGATTGATGTAATAATATTTTGAGAGTAATATGCTGATGACGGAACAGTGAATGCAACTCTATGGTACGATCAAGCTCGAAATCGAATCTTGCTCTATGGAGGTGCATTCCTCAATGATACCGGCGTGGTTGATACAATCGGACAAGACATCTGGGGTTACGATATCGGTCAGGAGCGGTGGACCGTTGTTCAAACGGAAGGCAGCCCTGTTACCCGAGCGGTCAGAGGGGCATCTGCCTTTATCGACGGTGTGGCATATTATCGCGGAGGTCAAGTAGACGCCTTTACCACGCCGAACTTTTCTTTGCCACCTTCGCGATACCAAATTCTTGCTGGGTATGGTAACTTCAATATTTTCGTAAATAGGGCACCAGCTAATAAAGTATCACGTAGGCTACGGACTTTTGATATGGCATCCAGTGTCTTCGATGGGAATAATAATACGATCGCTACTTTTCCTGATCCGATATCTAATGGGTATCGTGATGGTACTCTCGTACCAGTTGAATTATCGGGGAGAAAATATCTTATTAGCTATTCCGGGGGTGGCGCACGAGGATTCGGACTTTCTATGAATAATACATACGTATACGATATCGAAGCTAAAAAGTGGTACATCCAACCGGTCGCGGGTCCCGCCATACCTACGAACGCTCGAGGATTCTGCGCCGTCGCAGCCTATGCACCAGACGGTACCTCGGTAAATATTTATAACTATGGTGGATATGTATGGGAGGCTCAGGGTAAGTTGGGAACACTGCTTTAGTTATTACTGCTACTAATAAACACCTTTGGTAGGCAACAACGGAAGATTCGTACCGAGTCGCGAGATGTGGATCTTGTCCATTCCAGCTTTCCAGTGGATATATGTTGATGACGCCAGTGACAAGCTTCAACCGAAGAACGGACTAGCAGAGCACACATGTCACCTTCATGGTACCAGCATGTTAATCGTTGGCGGTACAGACTACACAGATAGTTGTACGAAGCCTGTGGTAAAAGTGTTCGATATCTCCACTCTCAAATGGGGATCCAGATACTCAAGCTTGTCATCTACTTATCAACTGCCGTATAACCTTGCGGAACAGATTGGCGCGACTGATGGGAAGCCTTCGCCATGGGACGGCAAGCCATTCTTACTCCCACCGGACCAGGAATCCCCATTTTTCTCTTTGGCAAGTGCTCCCAACAGTCCCACCAACTCTCCCAAGAACCGAGACGGCGCGATAGCAGGTGCTACCGTTGGCGCCATATCCGCGGTCGGAATCGTCTTAACGATCTTTCTTTTATGGAAGCGAAGAAGAAACCGTCGCGGGCAGGAGAAAGGGGAGAATTTTCACAATGAAGTATTTGCAAGTATTGATCCTAACTCGCAACCAACAACAGAAGCTCCACCACCAGTATCCCCTGAAGGCACCAGGAGATTTTGGACAAATTTACGGCGCATCCCCTCCAACGCCATGCCAGACATCCCAAGGAGCCCGCTCGAGCGTAGGAGAAATCAACTAAGTGTCCTCGACACTTCCGCTGGTCAGCCACCAGTTACGACTCCGAGGCGTTATACGGTTTATCGCTAACATAGGTCTTAGGCTCAATGGTCAGTCGTCTTTCGACGATAAAGGATTCCCCGTACTCGCCTCAATACGAACCACAACGAGGGATGATTCCATTGTTCCACACTGTCGCAGAATTACCAGCAGAGTCAATGAGTAGCTCAGAAATATTACCAATTACCCAGTTAGATACGAATGCTACCGGGAGTGATGTAGTTATGGCAGAGCTAGAACCTAGGCACAAAGCGAGGATATTCGACAATAAGGATGGACATTGATGGGAGTCTGAGATTGGAAAGAAAAAGCGCTATCCTAAATGTGAAAGGTAATAGTTTTGTATAGTACATGTATTCTGGTAATATATTGTTTTATTATCTATGATCATTTTGGTTTAAAGCTTTTCGAACCTCGGTTTTGTTCTTGTGAGACTTCCTTTGACTGCGGCGGGAATGTCGATTGTCTGAAGAGCGCCCGGATTCCAAGCAGCGGTATACCGCAGACCTTTATAAAATATTAGCATCGAGCGGAAACCTTTCACGACGAATATTTACTCACCATCTTCAACTGAATGGTCGACAGAGTAGTTGAGCAACTCCTTAGAACCTTGAACAGCGACAGCTAGAAAACGGTCAGCGTGGGTTACATAGCAGGAGCTCCAATGATACTTACGGCTCTTCGAAGCAATCAATGCCGCTAATTTCAGAGCACCCTCCAACGCCTCCTTCTTGTCCTTGTAAACTGCGCTTACGAGTCCCTGTTTCAAAGCTTCCTCTGCACCGAATATCCGGGCCGTGTAGCAGATATCCTTCACCCATGACATCGAACCAACAACTTTGACAAGTCTCGACAGGGATCCAACATCAGCTGCCAAACCAATGTCGACCTCCTTTACGGATAGCTTTACATCCGCCGTGCAGACTCTAATATCGGTTGCAGTTGAGAGATCAATCGCCATCCCGAACGAGTAGCCGTGAAGAACGCTAATAACGGCTAGTATATCACACCCATCGGATCAGTACCAAGTGATGTAACCGTAAACCTTCAAAACAGTTTGTAATTTATTTGTGTGGACTGAGTATTCGCATGGAGATACTGGACTTACGCTTCAGGCACCTCTCCGCTTGCGTAACGGCGTTTTGGAGCGCCATTAACATGGGGCGGAGCTCGGCAATCATTATACGGGCCGGATCAGTGTGAACCGACCCTGCGAGATTGGTTTTCTTAATATCCAACCCGGCGGTGAAGGCTTGATCTCCGGCGCCGGTTAGCACGATGGCGCGGCAGTCCGGATCTGTAGCAAGTTGGCTGAAGACTTGCCCAATCGTCAATATCATACTGTTCATAATGCGATGAATATTAGCACCACCGAGAACATTTCCTTAAGACCCGACTATTGGAGCAAGTGTAGACATTCTACTTTGCCAGAAAAAAAAAAGTATATTTTGACCGCAAATAAATATACTTACGGTTCGGTGAAGGCATTCAAGGCCTCTGGCCGGTTAATTTCAACCACCGCAACTCCATCCTGTGGAAAGGATACGTTGTAATTCTCGTAAGAATACGTCTGCGGCATGTTGGCGCGAGATTATGCTAATACTCGAAACAAAGAATATACTATAAAAGACTCTCTTGCGATCCCGACAGACTAGCTAGCCCCCGTCCCTTGCACTTCGTTGGATGTTGGAATGTTGGAAGAAGACGGGCATCCTTTTAAGTAGGCTGCTCGGGTTTCGCGACAGGTGAAGTCACTTGCCGTTGGCCTCCTGCGCGTAAGCGAATTCTACCGAGGTATCTTTGGTATTGGCGCCTTCACAAGAATCTTGGGGACCGGCAGAGCCGTTTTGGGGAAGCCGGACAACACATTGCGGGCGTAGACATCCTCGAGTTTGGGCGAATTCGTCTCGTAACTGGGCCATAGTTTAAGGCTCTAGCGTATATTTATTTTCCAGCGGACCATCTGTGAGTTTTGGGTCTAAGGCTCTACGGAAGATTAATATATCTCGGACAGCTAATTTTGCTTAGCGCACCGGCTCATTAATATTGGACTGATCATGAAGAAATCTGTCGGCCTTAAGATCATTATCAGCGCCGGAATCGCAGAATCCGCGGTGCAGCGAAGCCGCCAATTCCCAGCAGAGATATTGTTTCCCACTTTCGTTATCGAACGCGGGTCCTTGATCTCGGAGGATATGTTAAAAAGGCACCCCGAGACTTGCTTCGTAAGATTTAATATGAAGTGTGGCTTGGTGCTCATTAAACTGACATGCCACCATGCATCCCATTTCGACTCCACGCGCCTTATCCGGCTTACCGATTGGACAACGGCGACTGAGCTGACCGACTGTCCGTCCCCACATTCGTGTATCAGCTTTCGTCGACAAAAAAACGTCCATCGTGAACGGGATCGCGAGAACTATTTCGGAATTCCAAATTTATGCCTCTAGTCGCTCTTTTTACCTGACTGGGAAATCAGCTGCTCGATATCCCTGTAATTATTAACTTCGTCGATGTAACGGAAAACGGCACAGAAACGTCAGTCCAGCCCATCGGTAGACTCACCGATGCAGCAAGATCAAGCTTTTTCTTTTCTATTCAGCCGCTGTTAGGGTTGACAAACGATGCATCGTCGACAAGGGTGTGAGGCTGACAGGTCTTCTCCTTTTGGGCATAAAAATCCATCGAAACAAATAAAGAAGATTGCCCACCCATCAATAAGCGGCTGGGCACTGTCCCGCAAGAAGAGAAAATAATATAATAATAAGGCAAGCTTTAGCCAAGCATCAAACCAGGCCTGAAGTGCGCGGCTGCATCACAATAGACAGGCTGGAGTATCTCTCCCTTTCCCACTCATATGAGTGGGATCATGTCGGGGGCTGTTGCATCCGGGTTCAAGGACTGGAACGCTCCCTCGCAAGGAACTATTATATTTAGACCCAGCTACGGTCGCTAGCCCTCCGTCTCTGAAAATTCGCCTTTAATTCTAGAATCTATCATGATTTGCTGGCCTCAACGCGCAACGAGTCTCCCCATGTCGCATACTCGATCCCATTCCGTCCACCGTCGATAGAAAACATCTAAACCCTTTCAACAATGCGACAATAATCTATACCTACATACGAGCCAATGCTGTACAAATTTATACCCAAAAACCGGACAACATACATACCCATTAGTTCACGCAGCGATAATCACACCCTCCGCTAAATCTGCAGGCTGGGTTACAGATACACCTTTAATCTAGGACGACGTGATTCCTCCTAACGGAGCCAGCCTGTTCGCTAACCCAAAGAACTAGCAGGCCCGTCCAGCCCGAGGGGCGGGGGAAACTACTCTTTTTCAATCGTCCCAGAATCAATAGAATAAAACCTTAGGTTGCCCATCTTCTCTTCAACTTTCCGAAATACTTTCGGATTATTATTTTGGAGTCCTTGGGACCGTAAGGAAGGCAGAATGGGTGCATTTTGTAACACAACAGAGGGACATTACTGTAGGTCGCCCCTTTGCGCATCACACTAAGAAAAATACCACAGACAACGCAAGTTTTATACTGACATCCCGTCGACAGTCTCAACGAAGCAAGTCCCTGGATTAGAGCTTACAGTTTCGCAGATAGGCGCCATAGTTTGCGCAGTGCGTATATCCTGCTCCTTCTCACTTTTATGCTATCATACTTATACTGTCAATTGCTAGGGCTTCGCCGTAATTACAACCACCATAGCACTTTACTTAATTCAACAACATGCCTTACATTACACCCGCCCCGACGAGCAGAGGCAGTACGTTATAACCTATCTATGACAACAGCAAATATATCCATATAATCTAAAAGAAACTGACACTATCATCGATGATATAGTATTATGCGTATTGTCCTCATGCTCCCGATATATTCCATAATTACAACTTTCAGCTACCTCTACTACGCCGAAGCAATATACTTCGAAGTCATCCGCGACTGCTACGAAGCCTTCGCCCTCGCCTCATTCTTCTTTCTCATGACCTACCTAATCGCCCCAACCCTCCACGAACAAAAAATATTTTTCCGGCGCTGGGAACCGAAACCTTGGCCGTGGCCGGCGAGTTGGTGTCGGAAAATCGGAATCCCGTTTCGCGCCCCGCGCAGCGGTCTCACGTGGTTCAATATCGTCTGGATCGGAACATTTCAATACTGTTTCGTCAGAGTTGTTAGCACTTTCGCATCACTCGCGACACAATGGTACGGCGTGTATTGCCAGGTGTCTTGGTCGCCGGTATTCGCCCACGTGTGGATAACGGTTATAATCATCCTCATGATTACCATCGCTTTATACATGCTCGTTGCGTTCTACACAGCACTCAAAGATGAATTGGAACCGTATCGCCCGTTTCTTAAATTCGTCAGCATCAAACTCGTCATTTTTTTCAGCTTTTGGCAAACGATTATTGTTAGCGCGTTGATGAGTTTCAAAGTTATCAGTCCCGGAGAATACATCTCGCAGGGGGATTTAGCCACCGGTGTTAATGCTACTTTGGTGTCGGTGGAAATGATGGGGTTTGCTATTTTGCATCTGTACTCTTATCCTTGGAAAGCGTATACGGAGGAAGGATTGGCGGAGAGGTATAAGAGGATGGGACTTGCGGTTAAGGATTTGAATGTCACAAATAAAGGTGGTAGATTCGGGTGGAGGGCTTGGGTGGATACATTTAATCCTTGGGTATGTCTTCTGAGTTCCGGTTACTACTTTTTCTTCTCCTCTTCCACAATAATGACTGACGATTTTGGCAAAAAATAGGACTTCGTCAAGGCCACCGCCCGCGGTCTCAGATGGTTATTCGTCGGCGTCAAGAGAAGACACGAAGCAGCCAGCGTCTACTTCCCCGACCAGGAAGCGGGAAGTCCTAGTGGGCTCGATTCGCCAGATTCCGACGATAAAACGGATCTGCTTCCAAGTCACACGCGCAGCGGTTCCATGTCCAACAAACGGCGTGGTTCACTTGAGCGATAATTAACTCCGCTAACCTCAAAAAAAGGAACCACCCCTATAAAAGCAATTTTCACAGAAAATCTGAATAAAGTAAATTCTTAATGAATTAAATGATTAATGAGTCTTTTATCTTAGTTCTAGTCTGGTTATATCCACCGACATATTGTGTAGGGTACACATATCTCTCTTTTTCACACAATCTCTGATCTAGTCCTGATTTTAGCGAATATTCAAATCAATCGAATACTAAAAAACACCTATATTACTGGACTATGTAGATTGTAGATGCAATGTATATACGAGTTGTAGCGGGAACTACCGCAAGACTACCACAAACAAAGAGAGTAGGATATCAAAAAAAGTAAAAGTCGCGCAATCAAAAAAAAAGAAAAACACCATGGGTGATAATGATACAATGATTATCAGTCGCAATCTCTCCAACGCCCACGTATGCATATGCATATAAAATTATACCCGCCCCCATATCTCAACCACAGGCTTCGGAGTTACAATCCGCCGTTAACGCCCTCACGAGTCAACTCTCTTCATCACTGTCATCCTCAAAATTTTCCGGCACAAAATTTCTTGCATACTGCCGGCTCGCCAAATCTTCTTCGAGACCCAAATCCTCGTCCGAATCCAGATAACCACCGCCGCCGATCAATGTGAGAAGAACAGGAAGGAATATCAAAGCGTGTGTAGCGGCAACAATAACCAAGGCCAACCATATTCTAAAGTAATAGATCTCGAAAATCTTACTCTTGGTGAACGCGAGAACTGTGACTCCTAGCAACTTGGTGATGGTGATTCCCGAGAAAACCTAGGGTCACATGGTTAGTTATCAAGTTATGAAAGATAGGGACAATGTGTCGACTTACACTTCCACCAACATTGACCATAGCAACCCACGCTCTGCAATTCTTCCCAGTCAACTTCTTCGCCTTCTCTAATAAACTCCTGCTCGGGAACATGAAGGCTCTCGCGATATGTGCGCAGAATTCAACACCAATCCCCACGCAAATGACTAGATTCACTAGGGTCACAGCGTTCAAGCTGACACCCCACAAAGCCATGATGCCGGTAATGTCCACAACAATCATCGTAACGGTTATCGAAACCGCGAGACCAGTCATAAAACTGCCGAGTAAAACGCTCGAAATGATAAAAGTAGCAAGGATAGCTCCAGCGATCAATTTTTCGGTAAGGCCGACAATTGTGGTGTATTGGTCGAAGAAAATGTAGAACATCGAGTAGGGGAATACTTCGGCTCCGATGTTCTCGCCAATCGCGGCCGCGATTCTTCTAGCAGCCTTGAACGACTCGATAAAGTCCTTCTGACTTGCTAGTTTTGTGTGCGACGTTCTAAAATGACTAGCTTTGATCGTTTTGGCCTTGTAATCTGGGTTGACCGCGTGTTTGTATTGTGCTTGTCCACCGTAGATGCAATCTTGACCAACAGGCGAATCAAGCCAAAGGTCCAAGTACTTCAAAAACTCATCACCCTCCGGCATGCCGTACAATGTCTGATTCCATGCCGGAGTTCGATCAGCGAAGCAAACATTGCATCCAAAACTCTGGGGGTCGCAACGAAATCCCGTTCCCTTCTCAATGCCACAGCACGATTCCTGTCTTGGATCTAGCCATTGGAAGTAGTCGTCCAGCCAGTTGGCTGCAGGTTTCACAATGTAGCTGGTCTCCTGTCGTTTCCTCTCTTGCTCAAGGATATTTCCTAAAGAGAATTTGTCGCAGGTAGTAAACCGTCCACAGAGGGCCTTTTGTTCTGCACGACGGGTGACGTTGTATTCTTTGGTAACAAAGAATACCGGTGGCCCGGCGCCAAAGTAATCATACAGATCGTTGAAGTAATCAATGGTATAGCTTCCATCCGGTAAGGCATTTCTCTGGTCTAACCCAAGCTCGATCTCCGGCATAAGTCCGATGCCCGCTGCAAAGAAACCCAAAAAGATAACTACGACGGTAACCTTGACATACTTGTTAAGCAGTCTGGGAGCGTAGGTCTTCCGAATGAATTTTTGCAGGTAGCTCTCCTCCTCACCCGTGTATTGCCTGATAGGACCACCAGGCGCAACAACACAGGGGAAACAATCGAATCTGTTATTTTCTTGCCTCTTCTGGTTGATAGCTAGAACTGAAATAAACATAGTAACTTGGAGAATGGCGTTGATGACGACCGCTCCAGCCGCGTAGATGGCAAAGTTTCGGACTGCGGGCATAGCCACAACAGCGCCCAAAGCAAAGGCCACGGTCTCCGTGCAAGCTGACAGCAAGATGGAAGGCCCCATTCGCCCAAGGGCTTTCGAAATTCTATCCTCAACCAGACGGTCGGGATGCGATATGTTGGCGCGCTCAAATTCGTGAGTAATGAGGAAGATGTTGTCGACACCGATTGCTAGAACCAAGAATGGAATAACTTCAGCGATAATCAAGGTGACCTTGACTCCTAATGCCGAGAACAACCCAACGGACGCCGAAACCGACATCAAGACGATAACGATACCTGCGACACCTAGTGTGAACTTGCTATCGACGAACGCCCTCGATGGATTTCCGATGAGTTTTCGTAAAGAGAAGCCAGTTGAACCGAGCGCTATGGATGCGTAGATAAACATAAAAATATAACTGATGACCACGATCTTTGCGTCAGTATTGGCGCTATTATTTAGCTCTTGCTCTAAACTGATCTCGGTATTAAAGCTGAGTCTCAATCCGCGATCCCTAGCCTCAGCCTGGACGTCAAGAAGGTAGCGTTTGAGAGACTCTTCCCAATTCATGGCTCGCTTGACCTCTGGCGTTCCCTCGGGGTGGTTGTTCACAACCCAGGAAACTATTATTGAAGCGGCGTTGAGAACATTATCGGTGTTTTGGAATCCTCCTAGGATGACTGCAGGATCAAGTGGTTGTCCCATATCCGGGAGACAAGAAGATGGGTTGCTAGCACACTCCTTGACATGATTTGCCCAGTCTGTTGGATTCATCAAGTCCGGTTGTTCATCAAACCATCCACTGATAGACTGAATCGCGCAGCCGTTGCCTGTGGGATTGAAACAGATATCAGGCAGTGTAACGCCATCATCCAAGCTCTTCAGGCGTCGGACAGTCGATTCAACGTTGAACCACCATCTAAGAGTATCGTACGATAGTACCGGTCCCGGTTGTCCTGTGGTGTCGTTCACCAGGAATGCTTGCTCAATTCTCCAGAACGGTCCAAAGTTTTCATCAAAAAAGTTCTTCTGCAAGGCTGTTTCTGATGTTGGGGAGACCCATAATTTGACCGGGTCCCTCTCAACGTGGAAATTGAGCCATCCAAGAGACATGAGAACCACGACGATGATCGAGGAACCAATGGTGAGACCCGGGTAAGTGGCACATCCCCTTCCGAGTTTTTGGAAAGCGTTGTCTAGCCAGACGTTCAATGGATATTCGGAGGCCGGGTGGTCTGTGAATCCGGTGGGTGCTAAGATATCGCCTTCATCCTCGTCATCGGAGGGTCCATCATCATGAAGTAATCGCAACCTCTGATATCTGTGAGTATAACTCTTGGTGAAGAAATATCCATAACAGAGCAGAATGGCTGTTAAGAAGACAGCGTATACGATGATGACTGAGAATGAGAGACACGGGATGATTCCAACATGGCAATTTTTCTCGTCCTCCCACGCTGGTAGATTTGGGCAAGCCTCTGCACAGTCCAGGCAGGAACAAGAATAGGCCGGGTTCGGGTCATTGCATTTGATTATTTGGTCGTTCATCGCATCAAACGGTTCTGGTGCCTTCGGCGACTCATCGGTGAGATCGTAGTTTATTTGGAAGGGCGAACCTATCGGCTTTTCGTCGCCCAAAAATTTCAAGAATGCGGACCAGTTCTTCGCATTTCCACCAATAAATTCCATTACGGAGCCGCCTGTTTGAGAGAACTTGACGTTTTTGCAGGAATCGAAGAACCCATTCCCGTAAGCTGGGTCAACATAATAGCTTATTTCCGAGACCACCTCTTTCCCGCTTATCGTCTCGGTTTTCGTAACATCTAAGAACTGTGACTGATTCGGCGAGCAAGTCATGGTGCAGACTAGGTTAAAGAAGTTGGCCTTGCATGCAGGACAAGGCGCGAGAATTTGTTGAACTACTTCTAGATTGCCTTTCATCGTTTCCAACTATCGTGGAGCGGTCGTTAGTGGGACTGTTGGATTCGAGATACCATAGAATGTTGGCCTACCTGTTCCGCCGTACAACAGACGGCCCCTTCTGCCCATTTCTGCCCGCAGAAATCCACCAAATCCCTTCGCAGTGTCGCCTTTGGTTGTTCCGCCGGTCCATTATCCGGACAGGGGAGAGGTTTACCAAACCATCCCCTTTGCCCGCACTCTCCTCTTATCGCACAATAACCGGCTTCATGTATCGTTGTCTGCGCCGTAGAGGTTGTGAGTAGTAGAGTTGCCGATAGTCCGAGATAGAGTAGCGGCCGTAGTCCTCCGGAAGAGCCTCTCGAGGCACGAGAGGAGCCACTCATCTTGAGGGTATAATAAGATTCCAAATCCGCCCACTACAGACCCAGCGTGGTTGCTCTTGTGTATCAACAGGAATATGTATTTATTCTCAAGGAAGTACCAGAAGCTGCGATGAAACGAGGATCAAGCCAGCACTTTCACTTCGTGGCGCGGACTCCAAGATCAGATCGAAGGGGGCTTCTGATGTCGTTTCCCCCGGCGCACAATCGGGTTCCTTAGATCCGAGGCCCAGCAATGTCACCAGCCGTCTTTGACTATCCGCTCAGCAGAATACGAAGATTAATACACCACAAGGAGTTCGAACCACGAAGTCGCCACGGGAGATTTATCGTCTGCGGTGAGGTGCAGTTACGGGGAATGACTAATGTCGGCGGTGGTGGTGAAGAGTGGTGACGAAGGATGACGAGCGCGCAGACGGATGGCCTGGCTGGCTGGATGGCTGGCTTGTTTTGGCTTGGCGCTGGCCACTTCAAATTCCGGGGCGGCGGGCAGTCAGTCACGCGCGGGCAAACAACGTCAGCCTGCAGCAGCGGCCTTCTCTACCCCTGACTATCTCGCTGACCAGACTCCACCACCGATTCAAACGACATGCGCGATGGATACGTGCGATTTAGTCTCTGTGAATCGGTGTCACGTGAGATGACTTTGGAGTGAGGGTGTCTTAAACATGGCTCCAAATGATAACATCTTTTGCATTTCTACTCATGAGCAAGCACAGATTTCACCCATACAAACCTTGATGTTGACCTGGTAAGTATCTCGTATGCTAACTCGTATGGCCTATCGCAATTTAACACGCAAAATGTCACAAGTATTTTATAATTCGCATACTTATCTGAAAAAGGTTCAATTTTGGACCGAAAGGCCTACGTATAAGCAGACTTCACTCTTTGATCAGGTATTTGATAGACCGTTTTATATCATTCGATTCATTAAATCTAAACATCGAAGAGATAGACATGCTCTTTAATCGTATCGATGATGATATTATGATTAAACAGGCTTCAATTCATTTCTGAGATTCGTTGTCTATTCAACACTGGCATGGTCTGCGCTAAGTTCCCAGGTACTATCACTTTGAATTTCTGCCTGGGTCAATCCTAGCCTAGCCGAAAACACTTCCCCACAGCGATCGATGACACTTACGTATAAATGTCAGGGTGGGCTTCTGCTGCAGACGCATCGACATGACCTCGCTTCTCTACACTGACATGATCGGATCTATTTATTGCAACTCCATCAGCGGCAGTCCTCCTAAATACTGTATTGTTTTCAGATCTTGATATAACTCACGCGTAGACTTCCGGATGGGCCGCGGGTGCGGCCCTCTCAACATGTCCTCGTTTACCAACGTTACCGTGGCCCGCTCTGGATATATATTTTCAGTCACGATTCTCTTCTCGAGGACGCAAGGTGATTGGAAGAATAACTCACCCGTAATAGTAAATCTCTGGCGAAGCAGCAGCCTTGTTGGCAACATCGTGTCCCCTTTTTTCAACGTTGCCATGTCCGGATCTATTTTAAAAGCCTCAGTAACTATGCATTATATAGTAACGATTACCTTGTCATGTGATTGTCGTAATAACTCACCCGTAATAGTAAATCTCTGGTGAGGCTGCGGCCTTGTTGGCAACATCATGTCCTCTTTTCTCGACATTACCGTGGCCAGATCTATTAAGTCAAAGAATATTAGTTCGAAAAATACGGTCTTGAAAAATGGACATATAACTGATGGAATGACTTACCCATAATTATAAATCTCTGGTCGGGCAGCGGCGTTATTCCCGCCTTGGCTGTTTCTTTTAGTAACTTCACCGTGGCCAGTTCTATATGTTGTGAGATAATTTAGATACTTAACTACGATTATTTAGCACTATAGTAATACTCACCCATAATTATAAATCTCAGGGTGGACCTCTGCTGCGACGGCGTCGACGTGGCCTCGCTTCTCTACATTTCTGTAACCGGATTGCGGAATCGCCGCGGTAAATGCCAAAGGGACAGATAGAAGAAGAAGTAAAGATGTAGTTGAGAAATGCATAGTGAATCCAGCAAAATGTTTGTTGTATATCTTAAAGTAGATGAAAATGGATTCTAGTGTAATTGATGTGGGATCTGGAAAGCATTGCTCAATTGGAAGTTGAAAAAGCTTCTAATTTATAAAAAATTCATTTATCTTCTTGGAGATCTAAGTGCCAGAGTGATATGAAGAAGATGACTTATGTTAAGCGTCGTATCGTCGATACGGACGGCGAGAAGTCGAGCTTGCTAGATGTCTTTCACCTTAAATGAGAGCTTATTCAGGCAGGTTTCATGAATTCAAGACATCGCTAAATGCGGAAACAAATGGGATACACGTAAAACCGGAAACTTCGGAGGTCTTGTATGAAGCCGGACTGCGCTCTGGCGATAACTCTGATCGTTCAAGACTATCCTGAGGCAGGTCACACCCGTCGGAGCTGTCACCTGTATACTCCCGAACTTTGTCAAACGCGCTCTGACAAATTATTCCATTACTTAACTCCGTGATGGCAAAAAGGTTTGCCACTGAGATGTATTTTTTTGCTTCCGAACCTTTGAGATTTTGAGAACATCAATAGTTTATGGCGTGATTGTGTAGCCATTGACATTGAAGAATTCAGAATCCTGTCCATTGAAAGGGTACTATATGGGTTTGTTACACTTGTGCCATTAGATTTCATCAATGGAAAAGGCTTAGCTTGCCATGATAACTATATCTGTCACCTGTTAGATAACCATGTGGTCGAGTTTCGTCAAACTAGGAAGCATCCTGTCAAGTACCATGAGCCCAGGAGATAAAATACAGATTTGAGGGACCAAATGAAAAGGGAAAGCCTAAATTCAATATGATCAAAAAACTTAATCAGCTCACGATACCAGACATAAGATCCAACTAGGATTCCCTATAATAGCCTATACGACTTATATAAGTTTTGTATACTAGATTTTATACTATATTATGAATCACTGGATAGGACTGCTATAACAATGGATATTGAAGATATATTGCGGATAAAAGTGAGTATAGCTGACAAATGACTTGCATATCGCCAAGCACGACATGAGATCTAGCTTCCCGATAGATCATCGCTACAACATGGTGTACTATGTACTCCCATATCCCCTTTCCCGGCCTCTTCCCCGAACATATGAATATATGGTCTCGGATCATCCGATAATCAGTCTTTTAATCAAAATCTGCAACCACCCGGGCGGCCTTCGGACGTTCAAAGTTCCATAGATTTCTAGACCTATGAATCTACAAAGGGTCCAGAGTTTCAGAAGCTGCAGCCGCTTAATGCCAAAGTTGTACAACAGGAATTTACACAACAGTTGAAAATTGATACCTCAATGCGTTAGTATCAGCTTACAACAGCTAGTAATTCGCCAAAATGATGTGATTTCCAGATTACTTTTCAGAACTCTACTGTTGGACGAACCTGCGGGCCTTAAAGGTTCAAGGGGCGATCAGCTAACACGCATCGGTAATCCTTTCTGGGATATCCACCACCCGCCAGCGCCATCGGTTGTCGGTTGGTTTGAACGAAACCACACAAGAGTTAGTTCAGCAGAACAAACTGTTCATTGTTCGATATACCATCTTGTCTAATTTTAAAGACAGAACTCCGCACCGACACTACCAGTTGGTGAAATCCGAGTCCCCCTTTCCCTACAATAATAGAAAAATTATCTCCATCCCATCACAACATTTCACCCTGTTCGAGCCATGAAGCCACTTAAAGTCTTCAATTCAGTTATGGGTGTGTTTACAACACAACCGCCCCCAAAATACAACATTGTCCCCTACCGTAGTTCTCGATCTCGATCCAGATTTCGATATCGGAAATACTACGCATCCGACCAAGATAGCGAGAAAACGCTGCTAAACTATCCCCTAGACGAAGCCGAACCCGGTACAGACACCGATACTAGCGCCTCTGAGACGGAAAATCCTTCTCCGTGCTGGTGGAATTTCAGCGTTCAGGCGTGCATTACTTTCCTGAACGTAGCTTTATTCATCGGCTCCGCGTTTTGTTTTTACGAAACATTTTACGCTAAAGAGCCGTTTCCTTGGTACGCCCCGGGTTATAATAAGGAATTGAAAGGGTTTTCCTACTTTTGTAAGTCAACGGCGGAAACCTCGGTTAGGTAGTCTAATGTATAGTATTTTTCGTGAAAAACAAAAAGGTCGGAACAAAGCATCCGATCAGATATATCTTATAAAAGAAAATACGTCGAATATCAAGCTGACTTCTTTTTAATAGCCCCTCTTTTGGATATCGTCGACGTTCCGAGCAGGATTGACCAAATCAATGGCTCTCTCTTCCCGGGTTCTCACCCATCAATTTACCGTCTCCCGCCATCGCCAGAAGTAGATGCAGCTTGGGAAGCCGTCTCCACGGTCACAATGTTTACAATAAACACATCGGACGTCGTGAATCTAGGCAAAGATCCAAAAATCACTGTCAGACTTCCCGAATCCCTCGGTTTCCCACCGGAAACGCATCTAGCGCAGCTCGACAGCACGCATCAAATACACTGTCTGAACGCTCTTCGGAAGGCGGTGTTTTGGGACTATTACAAAAAGAAGACCCCGAATAGACTTCACTGGGTCCATCTAAGCCATTGCGCTGATATCATCCTCCAGAATCTCATGTGTCAGGCGAACCTGGATGTCATAACCCTGAACTGGGTGAAAACTCAGAATAATCCGTTCCCTGATTTTAGTGTGAATAAAAAATGCAGGGACTTCGGCGCGATTAGGAAGTGGCAGGATGAGAACAAGCTTAGCGGGGAGATATTGAAGCAAGTTGTCAGGCCCCAGGAATACGTCGAACTCCCTTCACCGATCGAAGATATCTACGATGCGTTTAAAGATGCCAAGACAGCATGGGACTTTGATTGGTCGAATATGTGAGAGAGAAAACGGATCAAAATGTTTGATCTTTCTCTAGCTGCGTTTTTACGAGTTACGAGCAGATATGTACTCAAACGAATTCTTTTAATGAAATGTAATATGAATTAACTTTTAAGATACGATATAGAGTTAGTCACAATGTCTATGAAAAAGAGGGGATACAAGAAAGACGAGCTGCGAGGCTAGCTCGGGACAAAATTATAGATTGAAACGCCTGCGGCCTATAGGGAAAAAGCAACGGTGGTGGAGTGAAATCGTAGTCAAATTGCTAGCCATTCATCCATCGCTCGTTGAAATATCGTAATGAATCTCGCTAAGATGTCATAAAACCTGAGAAAAGTAAAATTCTAGAGTCTATTTGTTCTGGTGAATGAAGGCAACCAGTTCTTGAAGTTGAGTGCGAGTGGTATCGAGAAGAGGGTTCTTGTTCTCCTCATACGGGGTGTTGAGAACCTTCTCGAACAATGGCAACAGTCGGTCAGTTCTGTGAAAGACGGCTTGATTTTGATCTTTGTCTATTTTTCACGTAGGACATTGTTAGCATGGCGATTCTCATAGGCGCTCGCACGGGGTGGATATTTTAACGGGAAAGTGACACTTACAAAGTTGCACAAACATGGCATAGATTGGCTCGTTCTCTTCAAAGTCCTCCTCAAGTGGCAAGACACCGATCAAAACATCAATAGTCTGTCCTAAATCGGAAATAGCGTTGATGTTTGCCATGACCATTCTCGCGACGCACCCACAGGCATTGTCCCTGCCCCTATGCTTTTGTGTCTCAAACAAGACTTCGAGTTTCTGGAAGATGTCGGCGTAGTTCTTCGAAACCTCGGCTTTGTCTTCGCTGTAGAAACACAAGAGACCCATGCCGTAGGCGGCGTTGGATTTGACCTCAAAGTTTTCATCACCGAGCCTGCGTAGCAATACCTGCATGAGGGCAGCGGTATGTGGGGTAACACCTCCCTGCATGTAACGAATACAATCGGCGGTGACACCAACAGCATGCGAGCGCTCGATGCTCTCTGTGGAGGAAGCGTACTTGAGAACCTCGGAGCCGAGCTTGGTCCAAGCGGTGGCGAAGGCGGGACCCAAAGCGGCAGCTAACCCTTGGAGCCAGTCGAAGGCAGACTCGATGAGAACCCAGTCATACTCAGAGCTCTCTTCGAGTCCGTCAAGGAGTTCACCATCATCGTCTATCTCCATCTGGGAGAGGTGCTTCTTGCTAAGGACCAGGCTTATCTGAGTCAATGTCTCAGTTACAATCTCCTCGAGAATTTCGCCTTTTTCATTCGCAAACAGGGATGGACCACAGATCTTCAAAGTTTCTCCGAGGTTGTGTGCGACAGCGGTAACGACTTCTCTTTCGGTTTCTTGGAGACACACAGCCAAAGTGCGAGTCATGAGAAGGTTGCCAAGGGCCTGAAGATCAGATGCTGGTTGAACTTTCAATGGCAGGCCGGGCTCCCAACGTGGGTTGACACCCTTCTTTGTCTGCGAGGACCAGTAAGCAGCGTATGTCCTCCACAAAGTATCGATCGTGGCCCTACGAACGCCTTCATACATGTGATTGAGCTTTTCAACCAGGACGTCAACGGCTTTTTTGAGTTGCTCTGGTGGGATAACATCAGTGCAGTGGGAGATGATCTCTCCGATGGCATCCACAGCAACTTCCTTCTCCAATGAGACGGCAGTTACCGCAGCAAGATCCTCCCAGGTATCATCGTCATCTTCGTCGTCGTCTCCAATCATGTCGGTGATGATAACGGGTGTGTCGAGTTTGGTGCCCCCGACCTCGGATACAACAAGAGGAGCCTCTTCATCGTCTCCAAGGTCAATAACTTCAGCCTCTGCCTGGGTAATGCTCTCAAGCAAAGTTTCAATGACTGGTTGCAAGAATGGAGCGAATTCGTCTTTGTAGACTCGAGCAAGGATCGCCCAGAAAGAAAAGACGCCTTCCTTCAATCGTGTATGGTCTAGCTTGATGGATTCTTCAGCAGCCTTCATCAAATCTTGGACGTATGGAGTGAAAGCTTGTGGCCCGACTGCCTCAGCGATAGCGCCCATGCAGTCCAAAGTAACAGACCTCAAACTGAGCTCGTCCTCTCCGTCTTTGATAGTCAAACAACTGCTCAAAGCGTGCATGGTATCTGGGAAGTACTGCAAGAACTTGTCCCCGGACCCGCGGGCAGTAGACGCGATAGCCCCGACGGCTGCAGTCTTCAACGGAATGTCATCTTGAGTAAACATGGCGCTCAACCGTGGCATGATAGAATCGAGATATGCCGGCATTTCCTTGGAGTCGACCTCTCCCAAAACGGCGTCGATAGCGTAACAGCAAGATCGTTTGATATCGATACCATCACCCTGAACATCAAGCATCTGGATGAGAATTGGAACAATCTGAGCATGGAATTGACCAATATCCTCCCCGAGCTCATCAGCAAGGTTGGCCAAGGCGTGGAGAGCCGCCTTACGAACTTGCACATCGCTATCAGAGAGCGCTCCGTGAATAACGGGGATGACCTGATCGATCTGTGTTGCGACAAAGTCCGGTGCACCTTCAACACAAGATCCGATTGCGAGCAATGCCGCTCGTCGTTGGTTGGCATTCTGGCTGGCGATGTAGGGACCCAAGGTTCGCATGAGAGGGACAACGACTTGGGATGGTGGGAGGGCCTCTGCAAGGAAATTAATCATCAATATGGCTATCCTGCTTGGGGCAGAATCATCACCACCCTCGTCGTCCTCCTGTGGTTCAGCAGCAATCTTGATGGCCATCAAAGTGAGGGGTTCTCCCATCTTCATTGACTGGACCTTCATCTTGCGCAATCTGACACATGTCAAGAGGAAGTTGAGAGCTTTGGATCTGACATCTTCGTCGTTTTCTTCGTTCTCAGCCAAACCCTTCATGAATTCGATCAAGTCTTTGAGAAAGTTGCCGATGAGAGCGCCTTCCGATCCAACAGCATTAATGAAGACTTCGAAGGCCTGATCGAGTAACTTTGGATCACCATCACTGATGGTTTGTTTTAAAACTTCCACCATGGTTGGAAGGAGGGCTTTGAACTTCTTAATGCTGTCGGAGTCCTCATCCGCATCAAAGGTCTCACCCATCTTTCCAAGAGCCATCAACGTGTAGACTCGAACCTGCAAGCTCTCAGGGTCGTTGAGGGTCTGTCCGAACAAGATGAAGAAATCCGACCACTTATCCGAGAACTGTTCCTCGAAGGTCTCGATAAGGGTGAACAGAATGAACACACCGAGTTCACGATCTGTGACATTGCCCGAAGTTGCCGCCTGGTGGAGGTGTCCGGGAAGAGAGCCCCAGTTTCCTTGTGGCAGGTCAATCTTTGCGATGGCCGAGATCACACGGGCCGTAGCATGCTTGACTATCGCCGCGGGCTCCTTGACAGCGGCCTGGAGAAGAGCATCTCGGATATGATCTTTCTGTCCTTCGAGCTCAGATGGCTTTCCATTCCCACCCTGCCAAAAGTTCGCTACTAGTCTGGAGGCTTGCACGGAAGCAATCTGCCGAAGAGACTGTTCCGGATGGCTGGAGAGGACTTCAACGAGGAGAGGTAGCGACTGCGGCTTGGAAAAGAAATCCTTCTGTAATGTCGCCGTTGCCTGCTTAACAACGTCGGTGTTCGCTGCGAAACGGTTAGTCTCAACCTTATTTTCCAACAAGCAACACGGATAAGAGCATTCACTCACGCTGGAGGATGGCCTCTAGCAGAGAGAGGAACTGCTGCTTGTCAAATTCCGCCATTTCTGAGGAGACTGATTGGGAGATAAGGGAATGCGGAAGGATAGGGTTCCTGAAGAGGAGCTTTCGCTGTAGCAGCAGTGTTATTCTGCCTGAGAGAACGGTTTTGTTAGCAACGGGCGCGATGAGGGGAGAGATGAGCGGCGAGCAAGCTGGGGAGGAGATAAGAGGTGAAGTACTTGAGAAAGTTAATACCAATGCTCGATGGTATACAGCGACCTGGAATCTCCAGGGGAAAAAGTGACAGTTTCTTTTCAACAAAGGATAGATGTAGAGAAGAGAAGAGAAAAAAATACAGTCCGAGTGGAAGAAGAGCTTAAGATTTTTTTGTCTTGGAGAGCGCTGCAGAAACTTTTTTTTTTTAAAGTACAAGGTTGCTGCTCCCAAAAACATCTAGCCGAGTTTGTCTTCGAGTTGCCCCACCAGACACCCACGTTATCGATAAGCGTCTATTGGCTGCATTCCTCCTGGTTGACAACCTCTCACACGTGGGAAACGTTACGATAGCAGGAAAGGGCGAATTCTCGGGTGCCTTGCAAGCGTGGGAGTTCACGGATCTACGTCACCAAGCCCTTTTCGTGAGTTCGAATTCAAGCCTGATACGGACTTATGTACAAGGGAAGGGCTAGCTTTGTTCCTCGCGTTGAATTACCTAAAGATAGGTGTCTTTCTATGTGGAAATCCCTTTTGTGATATTTGGTTTGAAATGAAATATTATACAGTGGTATTTGAAATGTCTACCTAGACTTGCTAGAGAATAGCTCGCTTGATACAAATGATTAATCGGCGAAATTACTCGATAACATCGATATCAACCTTCCCAATCCCAGCACCAAGCTTAACCAAGTTCTCCACAAACTTCAACGGAGTCAACTTGTACCTGTAATGAGCCTTGCTAAAAGTCCCCACCCTGGTAATATTGACCGTGGCACTCCCCCAATCATTCCGATACCCCAGATTCGCAAACCCATCCTTCTCCTCGTCACCGCAAACGCAAAAGTTTGGAGAATCTTCAGGAACGACCAATCCATGCGTGCTAACCGCCTCACCGGAGTCGCCTCTAAAGACATTCCCTTCGATCAGAGCTTGATTGTCCGATCGAGAATGGATGGCTTGGTAATAGAAGTCTTCGTAGAGGTTGTTGTATATATGGTGGAAACCGAAACGACCAGCTGGACCGCGGGTTCCCAGACGTTGCCAGTAGTTGTGATGATATGTGACGTGGTATTTACCCAGTTCGTGGGTGAATGTGGGTTCGTTTCCAACAAGTGAGGTTTTCCAGTGGTCGTGGAAATAATTCCATGAAACGGTGACGTAGTCTGATCCTCTGATGATATCGAGTAGTCCATCCTATAAAATACTTTAGCACCACATCTCTGAGATACTAGATATACCCAAGTGAGTATAATTGAAGAGGCATCATACGTAGTAATCGGGCCCGTGGTTGTTATCGGACGTCAATTCGTTATGGTCAATCCATACTCGTGTCGAATTGCTAATCGTGATAGCATCATTTCCGATAATATCATTGATTTTCATATTCTGAATAATCACGTTGGTAGCATTGGCCACTGTAACACCTATACGCCAAAACTCAACTGTTAGCATTGACAAAGATCGCACCATACCTCGCTGTTTGCCTCGCCTTACCTTTCTCATAGATGCTGCCGGAATTCTTGCACCCAATCAAAGACTTATTCGACCCGACGATAACCCGGGCTTCCGCCTTAATCGCACCGATGACTTTCACCACTCTCGGTTCACTACCAGCGACTGCGGTGGCGAGACTGGGATAATCCGTAACGGTGATCGTAGGGCCACCTTTTCCACCGACGGCGGCTCCGCCAAATGGATTATCCTTCGCGTATCCTTCGACGTCCCAAGAAAAGTCGTCTAGCCCTTTCGGAGTAGTTGCTGATACTGCAGCGACTAGCGCACCAGCTGTGAATAAACTAGTGAACTTCATATTTTGACAATGAAAAAGCTGGGTAAACAAAAACTAATGGACGACAAAGGTTTGAAGAGGTCTATGATCCTATAAAAGAAGGATACTTAGACAATCACCTTGAAGGAAACCGCTGCTGTAGTGGCGAGTTTGGGAATGTCTTTTCCTTGCTCAAAGCCATCCATCCCATGTATTTATACCCGTAACATCTCAACCTTCATCCTGACGGGTACTCAAAACCGCACAGGCCAAGTTAACCCGCCAGCTGGAATTTGTTTCGGCTCTCCGCAATCTTCATCCTCCACAGTTTCTCCGCAAGGATTACCCATATGATCAATATCGACATCTGGGGTCTAAGCTCCATCCAATCCTTGACCAGACACCTTTTCGCAATCTTAGCAACCGGTGAGCTGGTGCATCCGCGCACAGGGTATTCCGTAAAGTGTGTTGCAAATCGTTCGAATCTTTCGCACCATTGAGCTCAAGGAGATACCCGGCCCCTCATAGTCGTAATCGTCGAACATGAACCGTATTTTTCTCGGCAATCTGCAAGGGGAACCATCTGTCGCATAATCTCTTTCTTGGAAGCTTGCTTGGAAAGTTTAGTCCGCCGGTCGTTTGTAGTTCAAGTCCAAGACGGGGCACTTGTCCTCCGAAAGCAAAAGGCTTGCGAAAAGTACGAGATACTTCCCACATCGAAGAGAAAAATCTAAGACAGTTAAGAAATCGCCGAGGTTGCACAAGAACCCACAAGAATCCTCAAGACCGACCCAAGACAATATAAGCAAAATCTCAGCACTGCCATACCAACATCTCCACTCGAAACTAAAAAGCCCAGTGGTGGAAATAGCATTTCTCCAAGACGGGCGCAGCCTTCGATTCGTGTATGTCAAGAGTTGTCCAAGACGGAGGAAGTTAGACCTCCAAGACGGAATAAAAATTGACGGTCTGGATAGTCTCCATTTAAGCATATTAGGTTTGTCTGGGCGGCAAAGATGACGTTTGAACATCTGCATCCCCGGATAAATTTCGCTTGGCGAAATCGGCGAACGAGCGATAAACGAAAGACGGGGTCCTACATGATACCACTTCATTCTGTAGTAGGTATATGTCCAATCGAAAGTTGGGAGTTATATGCCGCGGCGATATATTCTCAAAGGGCTAAAATACTCTCTAATAATTGCCTATTCAAAAGATATCCCAACGCCACCCTTGCGCCCCAACCTCTATCGACTAGACATGGGAAAAACGCCTGATCAGAAGCATTATATGTATACAATCGATCATAATCATAAATTGAACGGACACAACACCGCAGATAATACCTCCATCGGTTATTAAGATAACCCTGAAAGTTTCATCAATGATTCCTAGAAGATCCTTCACAAATTTCGGAGAAACAAATCACCTTCGTCCATAAAGCAGGGACTCAACCCTCCGGTCTGAAAGATGCTTCGAGCTACCACTTGGCTTTTGCTTTCTCCCTTTGGAAGCATTCATCCAAGCCATAGAATGCATGTCCTGATCTCTGGTAGACATACCATGATCCATGAGGTTAAGCTTATTACCCAAAGCGAAAGCAAGCTCATCATCATCGTTATGCAGCTTCTCAGCATCCTTGTTGAACAAGAACAATAGATCTCCTTTCGTCAGTTTTCCTGCACCTCCATCCTTGAGTATATCTCCGGACCCGAAAGCTGCTTCAGCAATTTTGCGTTTGCGGTCCTGTAGCTCCTGGATCCTAGATTCGATTGTATTTCCAATCGACATCCTGTAAACAACTACATCGGACGTTTGGCCGATTCGATGAACCCTGTCGATGGCCTGTTCCTCAACAAACTATATGTTCATGCACACGTTAGCAAGTTTCCGACTACCAGGTTTTGATGAATGCCATATCCTTACCGGATTCCAGAATGGTTCCAAAATGACGACTCGGTTCGCAGCAGTCAGATTTAATCCGAGAGCCCCGCACTTCAAGCTACAGAGCAAAACTTGACACGTTGGTGAATTTCGAAGCGTATCTAAACTTCTTTCCCTATCATCGTTCTTCATTTTGCCGTCGTAGCGCACGAACTTGATGCCTCTATGCTTCAAGAACGGTTCAATCATATCCAGCATCGATGTAAACGCCGAGAAGACGATAGTCTTGTTATTTTCAGCCACCTCTTTCTTCAGAATCTTCATCAAATTTCGAATCTTGGCCGAGGCAAATGAGTTTGAGGGATTAGGTTCATCAATATCCGACTCGTAGTCGGTTTCTGTGTCAGATAGTGTGATGCCACTGATATCTTCAAGTGTCATGTCTGGAGCACCATCTGATTCCTCTCCAGAGGATTCAATGGCTTCATCATCGACAAATCCATTTTCTGGATACTCGTGGCTTTCATCATCCTCATCGTCCTCTTCATCATCGTCTTCCTCTTCGCTCTTATCATCTTCCTCTGCTTCGTCATCATCATCAGATTCCACCTTCGTCGGCGCTTTCTTCACTGGCGGGGCTGGCTCCTCTTCTTCCTCATCTTCCTCGTCAGAATCGAGAATTATCCGGCGATTTTTCCGAGCTTGAGGTTTCTTGGGTAAATCGTCTTCTTCCTCTTCCTCATCCTCTTCCTCACTATCTCCTTGGTCCTGAACAGTGATACCCCCTAGTCCGTTAATCAGGTCGTCCAGGTCATCATCAGCCTTTCCCTTGCCGATACTCTGCCTATGGAGCGAGTCTCGCTTTTCCCTGAACTTTTTATTGAGCTTCCCGAGATCCTCTCTACAAGGTTTACAACGGATATGGCCTTCTTTGATTTCCTCTTTAGACAGATCAGCTTGACAAACCTCGCAAGGCTTGCTGTCAAGCTTCATACCCCCCATGATATCAGCAAGATCGTCGATTTCACCCAACGAAGTATCATCCACCATCCTAGAGGCTCTTGAACCCCCGGAAGCTTGAGATTTCTTCGGTGTTTTCGTACTCGTGAACACCCGTTCTTTATCTTCGGCGAGTTTACCCGCGATCAGATGTGGGTGATTGCACGCTTGCCTTAGTCTCGTCATAATGACCAAAACGCCTGCCATTCCGTGTTTCTTATTTCCGAATAGCAGATCATTCAAGCGGCTATCCATACGAGACTCCAGACGGCTGTAAAATTGGCCCTCATCCTTATCGAAGGCACAAGACACCGTCTTGACGCTGCGCTTCACCATGTCGAGTTTCAGAGCTTTCTCCGCCTTTTCTGGCTTTTCGCCCGGCTTACCTGCTGGCTCCTTGGCTTTCTTCGGCTCCTTCTTTTCATCTGACGCAGCCTGGAGCACAGCCTTTGTACGTCTCAACATGATTGATCCCAGCAGGGCTCTAATTCTCTTGAGCGCCAGGCCAGCTTTATTACTATTCAATAATCTGGTGATGTCTTGCTTCCATTTACCCTTATCGGCATATGGTTCAACCCTCAGGAAGCGAATGAGACTTTGAAGCTCATCCACATTATTTTGTAGGGGCGTTCCGCTCAAACACCAGCGGAAGTTGGAACGAAGAGCGTAGCAAGCAATGGTACTTTTAGCAAGGTGATTCTTGATGGTATGAGCTTCGTCAATGATAACCCGCCACCATCTAACATCAAAACACCCGATCATCGCGTCGGGGACGCTGTCTTTGTGTTCGGAAACTAGGACTTGAGGGGTAGTGACTACCACATCATACGCCTTCAGATCTTTTCCAACTCTCGTTCGGCTGGGGCCGTGATGGACAAGAACACGGTATCGATTGTCGGTTTTCTCCTTAATTTCCTTCTCCCATTGCTTGATGAGGGCTAAGGGGGCGACTATCAAAGTGCCTCGATGTGTATCAGACGGGATCTTGTGTTCCTTGAGATATTTTTCTCGCTCCAGGGTGGTATGGGTTTTCGCGGATGGCATCGGGTTTGATAATATTAAGGAAATCGATTGAATGGTTTTGCCCAAACCCATCTATCAAGTTGGTAAGAATCATGCGCAAGTCGCATTGCGGAGATAGAGAAACTCACATCGTCTGCTAATATGCCTCCTTTCACTTTACTGTCTTCCTGCTTGAGCAGCCAGGCTAACCCGCGAATCTGATGGGGAAGTAGAGTAACTTTCAGACCATCGACTGATCCGTCTTCTTCTTCCTCTTCTTCCTCCTCTTCCTTATCAGCACTCGCAGCTTCTTCCGCTGCCTTCTTCTTCGCCCGAGTACGTCTGCTTGGTGGCTCATCATTGATATTTTCGAGCAAGGATTTTATGCTATCCATCGCAGCCTTCGAATCCATATAATCCTCGGCATCGTATATGTATCCATCAGAAGTAAAAGTTGTGCCTTTCCCTGCTTTCGCCCAGGAACTTCCTATCATTCCTGTCGTGCCCCTGATAGGAGCGGCCCAACGAGAGAGATCATCCATAGGTCTAGCCCCAGAATTGTTCCCCGAGTTTGAAGATTGCGCTGCGCGAGCATATGGATCGAAAACGGTTGGCTGGTGCTGCTTAAAACTGTTGAACCCGCTGCTGCCAGTTTTTGAGGATATCGCGGAGGAGGTGGGGTAAGGCTGCTGAGTGTGGTTAAACCCTGGTAGACGATTATAAGGACCCATGATATCGGGTAGAGACCCTTGAGAGCCCGAAGGCTGAGTTGGAGGCGAGTCGACATTAATGGGCGCCATGGCACTACCTGGTTTCGCTTTCTTCCATTGAGGGTCGTTCGGTTTCATGAGGTTTGCGGGGTCCCATGATGGTGGTGGTACTAGAATAAATTCATATCAGTAATGTGATACGTGTAAGAGTAGAGCTTTGGGACTCACGATTCCCTCCGCGGCCCCTTCCCAGACCAGCTGAGATGTTCCCCGGGCCCTTCAACGGTGTAGTTTGTCCGAAGGTAGGGGCATCCCGAGATCCCAGGTTATTCCTCGGGTTATGGCGCGAGTCCGGTATCCCAGACATTACGGTTGAAGTACGATCAGGACGATAGACGCTTTGTAGTACTAGCTCAGAGCTTGTAACTAATCGGTGTATTTTCTAGGAGACAGAAGAGGGGCTTGACTGTGAGAGAGAGAATAATATGACCTTGCGAAGCGCGTTAATGGAAGACGCGTGGGCGGGCCTCGAGCTTGGTTGTGTGGTCAGAGCAGCAGAGCTTGTTTGTTTCTCAGCTGTTCTGCGCCAATTGTCATGGGCAACGTGGGCTGGTGCGCCACAGTATCTACTAGCCACATCTCCCGCCACATCCTGAGGGGCTTTCCGACCTCAAAACGGCGGTTTCCATTCGGCCGAGGCTAGTCATAAGCTCAACTCTATCTAGTGAAACCACAGCTTTACCGTACTGTGTAGACCTACGTTACAGCAAGCTAGGTAGCTTGCTTGGAGAACTCTCGAGGAGACCATGAATCGCTGTCCTTTTTTTAGTCGGTGGCCACAGCTACTCCGTGGTCCCGCCAACCTGTATCTAACTCCACCTACGTATCCGTGCATGGTTATGACGAGAAAACCTGCATTCGAATAATTCTCAGACCCTGCAGAATCTGGCAAGGCATACGGAGTATATCGTCGTGATATCAAGTTCCGAGATTCATATCCAGACGCCATTTTCATGCGGGTTACCTGCATCGAGCCCTGTTTGCCTCCCCCTCCCTTCCCTTCACTCCAAGATCTCAGGGCCAACAGGGTCCATCGACGAGCTAACACCTGTTCAGGCATGGGAAGCCTCCGAAACAAGGTTCCCACAGCCGAAACATACGATCTCGCCTGCAAACGACGATTTGCGGCGACAAACACTATTGCCACAGAAAATTCTTACTGGCCCAAGCATCCCGACAAGACACGGCTCGAAGAGGTTTGTGGCTTCGAGTCAACGGAACTCGATGATTGTGCGATCGCTGTGGAAAAAATGTCAGGGGTTCATGATCAAGCCACCTTGCAAGGTGACTAACTAGCGGTAGCTATGCGGATAAGAAGGTGATTCAGCCGCCAATCAACTCGGATGTATATGTGCCAGAATTTTTGATATAGCTTTCGTTTATTTTTCGGAAGTTATCGAATCTGCTCGCTATTGAGTCGCTCAAAGGTTGTGGGTTGAAGCAAGCGATCTTTCTGCCTCCTCTGTTGAGATGCCCGACTATGGAAAGTATGAACCGGCGCCGGTGGTTTGGATTCCCATGTTGCCGAGATGCGAAAGTTCAGTCTCCCATTCCATTGTCATGTGGGTTTCGCAAGCCCATTATGTCATACCTGATCATAAAGCTGGGTAGTTTGCCCCCGGAGCGTCGTCTACCTGCTCCACCGCGGGAATCATCTTAACAGGATAACAAGGTCTTTTATCAAGGCCGTTAAGAAAATTAAAAATAAAAATTGAAAAAAACATCATGAAGTAGCGTAATTGTCAAATCTTGGTTGGAAGCAGGTCCCTTATGTTCAGTCTCAGGCCTTGATGGGCTGTGGCCAGTGCAGGTCCAATGAAAACCCCAATCCGCAAACGAGCAGCTCCGACGGGCAAGCAGCGTAGTCTGGTTTTTCGTTCGGCACACGCTTCACCTGCCTCCGTCCTGCCTGTGACCCTTGTAGATCTACCTGCCCTTATGGCGTTCGGATGAGGTTTGGAGCTCCAGCAAATGGGGTGCTGACTGCCAAATTTCTCGTCCTAAAGTCTATCCTTGGTGTGCTCGAGAACGGGAAGAGAAAGGAAAAAAAAAAAAGGAGAGCGATGGGTATGCACTCGAATCGAATCGCACCGAAAGTTAAATGAGTTTAGACTGTTAACCCCAAAATTCGGGTTCGAGGTCTGGAATGACTGCCCAACCTTCACATTCTTCATGGTAGCAGAGAGAGGGGGCACTCCAAGTAGAGACTCGAACAGACCTTCGACTCGCCTCCTACGAATCAAATTCTCCATCTCACGACTTCCAAAGTACATACATCCGACAGAGTGGTTGATACGACCGAACCTGTACCGGGCAGAAGCTATCATATTGGCGCCCCACCAGAGTTAGACTCACGATACCCGAACTGTCTAAGAACAGCCACCCCGCGCACCACCCAGTAAGTGCACACGATATCCTTGACGATAAGAAAGGAGACCGAATAGGAGAATCGAGAGTGCAATTTGCTGCCGGAGAATTCTCCGGCAGCAAATTGGGGGGAACATTTTCCCATGCATTTTAGATTTTATCCCAATCCTGCATCGATGTCAGTTCTGCATGCATCACAGCTCGACAGCCAGCCGAGTTCGCATGCATGCCACCGTCTGCGACTTCAACGTCTCTCGCAAAAGCTCTGCAAAGACCGGACACCGCGGTCCAGTGGATCAGCTGCTAACTTTGAGCTTTCGACTAGTCGATAGAAGATCTGCCGAAGAGAGCATCGATCAACCAGCCTTGCTTGGTGACTGAGTGCTGATACACGCCATATTACCCCGCTGCCTGTGCGAGGCTCTCCTATTGATCATTATCATTGTTATTATCACTACGCTGGCGTCTGTTCGGGCTCGCTATTCATCCAACGTCGCCCGACCCATCTGAGCTTGTTCAGAGCTGTTCTTCTGTATATCGCAAGAAGACCTGCCCCGGGGAAATCCGAACAAAGCACTGCTCCACGCCATCGTTTTATACTACTTCATAACCGGGCTTCAAGGCATATTCGTAGTAGGAAAAGCTGCTGCTTCTCTTTCTTTTCCACCACCGCTTTATCTATTCATAAAGAGCGAGCACATCGACCTCCAACACGCACAGGTCAACCTGATACCGACTGGGATCCTGAGAAAGAACCCTAAGGCCGGTGCATCTCACCTTGCGCCACTTCGCTTTGACGACATCGAGAGTCCAATAACCAAGGAACGATGGCCCACTGGCACATTCGATACCTAACCTGAGTTTCATTTACCGATTTCGACATTTCAAAATGTCTTCCCAGGAGAAAGAGAAGGGGAGCGGTGACGAGACAACACCAAAACCAGCTGTTGCAACACCCGGTACTTCTTCCTCTGGATACTTCCGCCAGCTTCTCTCGACTCATCCTTCTGGTCTAGCCTCTCCGACCTTGTCTGCTGATTTTGAACCCCTCTCCCCAGATGCAACAGATCGTGTGTTCCCTATCAGATCGGTGGTTGCAGTCGACCCCTCCCGGCCTGCAACTGGGCGCTCCCAGTCGCCGATGGGCTCGGAAAGAAGCTTTGGCGCCGTTGCACCACCTGGCTCTGGAACTATCCTCAGCAGTGATGTGGAGAGTGTCCGCAGTGCTCGTGAGAGTATCGCTTCGATTCTTTCCACAGGGCAAGCTCTCGTACCGCAGCTGAGCGGCGGCGGAGAGGAGGGATATATGACCCAGCGATTCTCGTACCAAGATACACCAGATGGGCATATGGTCGTGACCGGCATTACTGGGTCCGATAGCATGCAAAGATGCGAGGACGAGCCTATACACTGCCCGGGCGCTGTCCAGGGCTACGGTGCTTTACTCGTGCTCAAGCAAGATCCCAACGATGATTCAAAATTGCAAGTCCGGATAGCGAGCGAGGTAAGTTCCTGCGCAAACAGCCACTGCCATCAATTTCTCGTTACTCATTTTCAAATAAATCTTGGAAATATAGAATTCGCATACTATCATTGGATATTCACCAAGAGCGTTGTTCGCCTTACCTTCCTTCACAAGAATCCTATCTGATGAGCAAGCCGAAAACCTTCTTGACCACATCGACTTTACTCGAGAGGGAGCTGACGACCTAGCTACAAATGGACCTGAAGTCTTTCCCTTAATAATCACAGGTCCTGACGCTCTTCAAATCAAGCTCTGGTGCGCGACTCATATCGCCACCCACGATCCCACTCTTGTCATCTGCGAATTCGAGTTTGAGGACGATCAAATCTTTCCGATTGCCGCAGGTGACGAAGAACAGCCCCCACCGCCAGAAAATACACTCGATTCGGATCCAACGGAAGCGGAACTTCTAGAGTCAACCACGAGCCTTAGTAAGCCATTAAGGGTACTTCGCCATGCTAGGCGGCGTCGCGGCGAAGCCGCTGCTATGGAGGTCTTCAATATTCTTTCTCAAATTCAGGAGCAGTTAGCTTCAGCAGCTGATTTGCCTAGATTCCTGAAGGTCTTGGTAGGAGTGGTGAAAGAACTTACCGGATTTCACCGGGTTATGATCTATCAGTTCGACGAGGCCTGGAATGGCAAGGTAGTCACAGAGCTCGTCGATTATCGGGCGACGAAAGACCTGTACAAGGGACTCAATTTTCCAGCCAGCGATATACCCAAGCAGGCGAGAGACCTTTATAGGATAAATAAGGTCAGGCTACTTTATGATCGGGATCAAATTACTGCTAGACTCGTCTGCCGGACAGCCGAGGACTTAGAGACGCCGCTTGACATGACACACGCATACCTACGAGCAATGTCGCCCATTCATATCAAATATTTAGCAAACATGGCCGTCCGTGCGTCGATGTCCATCAGCATCACCGCCTTCAATGAGCTCTGGGGGTTAATATCTTGTCATACCTACGGAAATAAGGGGATGCGAGTAGCGTTCCCTATCAGGAAACTTTGTCGACTTATAGGAGAAACAGCCAGCCGGAATATCGAACGCTTATCTTATGCTTCTCGATTACAGGCAAGAAAGCTCATCAACACTGTTCCGACAGAATCGAACCCTTCGGGTTATATCGTTGCCTCATCAGATGACCTTTTGAAGCTTTTCGACGCAGATTTCGGATTGTTATCGATTCGAGATGAAACAAAGGTTCTCGGGCACTTAGAAGACACCCAGGAAGCTTTGGCTATGGTGGAATATTTCCGAATAAAATGTTTCACGGGCGTTATCACTAGTCAACAATTATCAATGACGTTTCCGGATCTGAAATACCCACCTGGATTCAAAACAATTGCAGGGGCTCTCCTAGTTCCCTTAAGTGGGGCCGGAAAGGACTTTATCGTATTTTTCAGAAAGGGGCATCTGAGACACGTGCATTGGGCGGGAAACCCTTACGAAAAGACCATGAAGGCTGGCACGGTTGGATTTCTAGAACCACGGAAGAGCTTCAAGATTTGGAGCGAGACCGTCGTTGGCAAGAGTAAAGAATGGACGGATGACGAAGGTATAACATAACATTTATCTAACGCAATATGCATTCTTACTAACAATGATATCAACGGAAATAGTGGAGACCGCAGCTGTACTATGCTTAGTCTACGGAAAGTTTATAGAGGTGTGGAGACAGAAGGAGGCAGCGCTGCAAACAAGTCAATTAACAAGAATACTTCTCGCAAACGCCTCTCATGAGGGTAAGAACACCCATCCTCTGTTATCTGGAAGCCACTGATTAGAGGCCTATAGTTCGAACACCTCTCAACGCCATTATAAACTACCTCGAAATCGCCTTGGAAGGTCCCCTTGATCACGACACGCGTGAGAACTTGTCTCGGTCGCATTCCGCATCCAAATCCCTTATATACGTTATAAACGATCTCTTAGATCTCACGAGAACAGAAGAAGGACACAATCTTATCAAAGACGAAGTTTTCGACCTTTCTTCAACCATCCGTGAAGCAACAGATGTGTTTAAGAGTGATGCCGCCAGAAAAGGAATCGATTTCGAAGTTATCGAATACCCCGGAGTACCCCAGTTCGTCAAGGGAGATCAATCCAAGGTGCGGCAAGCAGTTGCTAATCTTGCGGCAAATGCAATTTCGCATACCAGTACCGGTGGGGTCAAGGTTGAACTATGGTTGTCGAGTGCGGTAGAGAGTAGATATGATATTGAGATTGCGGTTCAAGACTCAGGAGTGGGAATGTCAGCGAAGAAGCTAGATACCTTGTTCAGAGAACTTGAACAAGTCCAAACAGATATGGATCACCAAGACGACAACATTCTCAGCCCGACTTCTCCTCCTCCTACGAGTTCAGGGCAAGTACAAATCGCCAACAGAGAACGAAATATCCTCGGTTTGGGACTTGCGGTCGTCGCTCGAATAATTCGGAACATGAACGGCCAACTACGCCTCAAGTCGGAGGAAGGCAAGGGCTCGCGTTTCTCTATTCAAATGCCGTTTACTATACCAGAGGCGACGCCCGTCACATCGGGAGATACTCCTGGAGGATCGCTGAATCCTTCGCCTTCACCTGGTGCACATTCGTCTAGTATAGAAAGAGACCCGTTTGAGAGAACTCTCGTGAGAAAGGATCGGTCGCGAAGTAGACCTTCGTCCGCGAATATTCCGTCGATCATTCGACGACTCAGCGAGGACAGTATCCATTCGAACAACAGTGTGACAAGTTTGAGGAGTGGAAAGAGTGTCAATAGTAACAAGAGTGAAGTTGACCGTCTGCTCGAAAGCTTCTCAGGCTCTCCTGTAATTCAAACTCCGATAACTGAAGAGAAGAAGACATTACAGGGGAGTGGTCTATCTGGAAGATTGTCCGCTGGTAGTGCGAGAGAAATGTCGCCGCCTCAACAAGTTATTGCCAGTCCTATCAGCAAGCCTGGTCAAGAACCGCTTACGGATATGAAGACTCCCATGAAAGCTATCAGGATGGAAGAACGAGATGCAAAACCCGACATTGCGGAAACTGCTGATCTAGCTCCTGCTATTGAAGCCCCGGGACCGTCCAATAGCTCACCAGAATCTGCTAGCAAGGAGGAGGCCAAATCTCAGGATAAAGAAAAACAGACAAATCCGAGCCAGAATGAATTCCACGTATTAGTCGCAGAAGACGACTTAGTCAACAGTCGAATCATCAAGAAGAGGCTGGAGAAGCTCGGACATCGTGTTACACTGACCGTAAATGGAGAAGAGTGTGCTGCTGTTTTCGCGGAAAGAGGGGAGGATTTCGACGCCGTCCTGATGGATATCCAGGTATTTATACCATCCTGAGACCAATGTCTATAACTAAAGCTAACACCCCGGACTGTAATAGATGCCCATTATGGACGGCTACGCTTCCACCCAAAGTATTCGAAAAACTGAAACGGGAGGAGACGATAACAGTGCCCTTCCAGATACCCATAGATTGAATGGAAGAATCCCCATTGTTGCCGTCTCCGCCTCCCTTCTCGAAAAAGAGCGGCAAATGTATATCGATTGCGGGTTCGATGCTTGGATTTTGAAGCCCGTCGATTTCAAGCGGCTGAATACGTTGATGGATGGTATAGTAAACCCTAAAACACGGATGAACTGTCTCTATACTCCTGGAGAGTGGGAGAGAGGAGGGTGGTTTGGTCAGTGTCCGGGGTCACAATCTGAGAAGGATTCATGAAGTTATCGCCCGGCCTATGAGGACACGATGCGATTGAATTTCCGGCCACGTCAATGAAAGGTTAGAGGTACAGCGAGGCTTTCCTGTGCGGTTCAGAGCTATACCTTCGTTTCTTCTGGGTTCTTCGTTTATTCGTTACAACTTCTCTAACTGTTTCGGTCCTTTTTCTTTCTATTTTTCGTCTATTCTTTAGTTTGAGGGACCACAAAAGCTATCATAAAGGCGTTCGCTTTCACAGGGCTCGTTTTGGAAGTACCCACCTCGGTCGTTTGAATGCTGCTTTTTTTTTCATGCTTCTTGTTTTTACGGCTCAATGTCCCTTTTTACGATTGGGGCTGTTATTGTTTCCGCGTGCGTTCGAGGCGTGTCTTTTGACATGGCGCTTTCCTGCCTTTCGTTATCCTTCCTATAACTAGTATCTGGTGAAAGATTTGCCGGCGTTACTGTTTGAGAACCACAAAATTCAACGTTCTTCGCTTTAAAGCACGGGGGTAGTCTTTTGGTGTGTACTACCATTATTTTTTACTATTAGATATACTTTACGGCTTCGCGGTTGATTTTATTATACATTTCTTTTATATCCTTGTTATATCCTTATTATTCTTTTTATTCTTAATTTTATTCTTTTTCAGGTCTTGTTAAGAAGAACTTTTGGTTGCGCGTGGATAGTAGGGCTGTTATCTACTTTTTGATATTCTTTTTATTCGGGATGATCACGATTTGGGGTTAGTTTGGGGGCTTAGCTAGGTCTTGAAGGGAGAAAAACTGTTGAGGAGGTCAATTAAATTGTGTATGTACATATCAATTGACGTTGAGAAACTCCCCGTTGTCAATACGGATAATCACGGTAATTCGTCGTTACGAAATATATTATTAAAGTTTTTGGTGTCTGGACTTTTGCGAGAATCACTTATGATTCTTGAAACAACGCTTTGGCTATGGATGTGATAATTTATAATGCCGTGCGTAAATACCTGTGATCCTCATGAATCACGGGTTAGAGATTCGGGAACAGGCGTTCAACGGTTGAAAGTAACGCCAGAGACACTAGTAAGCGGGTCTTTTTGGTGGCTGCATATAGCAAGCTGTCATTATACATTACCCGCTCGCTTTGATAGATTTGAAAGCATGTATGTAAGCATCTCCGATTGCGATCGTACTCACAAAATCGAATCGGGGGCATCGTGGTCGTATCAGGCCATCCTTTTGAGATTGTGACAGGGTGATTAGCGGGTGTGGTTTGTTCCACAAGGTAAAAACAGTTATTTGTTGGAAACGCTATCTCCGGGGTTTTGGGGGGTTTAAGCTACGGCTGTCGGCTTGAATGGCTTACTTTCTATCGATGTTGAATTTTTCCGCGTGTGCGGTTTCTTTCTTTCTTTTCTTTTTACTTGAGGGCTTGCGTTTTACTCCGGGCGGGAAGGGTGGGCGCTATATCTGCGAATGTGGTATTCGAATCGACGGTGTTTTCCAACAGGAGGTCCGTGTTGCGGGCGAGATTTTGGGGTGATTGTTCATGAACAGGGGGGATTTTGATAAGCATACCCGCCTCTTTTTCCTTCTCTTGTAGACGGTATTTTGATATGCCTTCTTTTTGTTTTCTTCTTTATTTGTTCGCCTCCCGAACGCCGCTGTTGGGGCGCCCTTGTTCGGGACGGGATTCATTTACATGGTGAAATGCCATGTGACGTCTCGGAACGAGGGGCATCGCAAACCCTGTCTGAGCAATTGAGCCAAATTCGGAGAGGTAAGAGAGACGTTTGGTCGCTCGGGCTTTGGTAAGAGTCAATTGGAGTAACCGATGGCTCGTTGGCTGAAGAGCGGATTTTCCCACGTTTGATAGTGAACATGTTGACAGCGTTAATCAATTGCTATCTTGAGGAGATTGCATCTTCATAGATAGCGAGTTTGTTTTTTTTCTTCTCTCGATTGGTATTGCTTTGAGATATGATATACCAACAGTGAAAGGCATCGGTGTTTCAAACAAGCGTCTAATGCTACGTAATTGTGATATCCGCATTGAGATAGTTATGGCCTTCTTTCCCGTGTATATTGCAGGTCGATTGGAATGTCTCAATCATATATTTCTGACGGGTTAAGGACTCCAGAGAAGGGGCAGACTTCATGCGAAGCACGTGGCTTGAGGTATCTCCAACATCAATCCAACGTTATAGAATAGAATAAGTATCGCGCTAGACATGGGTGAGAAGACGTTCTCCCGAATGGATTTGAATCGAGCCGTTGAAGAAAATTTTTCTCTATTTTATAAAACTAGCTCGGTTACGTTAGCACATTTGGTGAACCGCATTTGCGAATGCGATACGTCTTTTATGATGTGCGTGCGTGTGGAAGATACCGCTCAGTTTGTTGGATGTCAAACGGTCGCAGTGATCGGTGATCGCAACGGTTTCTTATCAGCCACGATATTTTTTCGGCTCCAGCCGCCAACAGGTTTTTTTTTGTTTGGTTTCGGTGATGATGGGCGTTTCATCTATCGAGCGCGCCAGGCTTGCTGCGAGATCCATGGGTGTGGACATGTACTACATGTACACAGTACATGCACTGATTACATGAACGACGTAGAACGGTTTCTTGCTGCTAAGGCCAGCTTTGCCACGAGCTAGCTAGGACCTCGCAGATGATATCCGGTGATGTGTTGTTGGCTCCGTCTACCCTCGTCTGACCGGTGCTTCCTTTGGATATCGATGCCTTCGGGTGGGTATTCCGTAACAAGTAGTTCGCGGTGTCTATATCTCGAATGCTCGTATGCACGTCATGCCTGCTGGCTGGTGAGATGGCATATCGAAATGTCAAGAATATATTTTTATTTTTCTTTTCGATCCAGCTCATCATATTTTTTGCATCTGCCATCTCGAAAAAGTTTTTTTTTTTTTTTGCTTAGCTCATAAAATCAAACAAAAAAAAACTTGATGGAGATGATGTGCTGTATCACCTTGCAGCTTGCAGTTTGCATTAAAGACATGGGCATTGCGACATACAGGCAGGACAGCTAGCTTTTTACATTTTTACTAGTATTCCTTCTACTATTGGACTTGCTTCGTCTCCACCTTTTTATGATGTGCATACAAAATATCGAGTAGAAAGGAGCATGTTTGCTAGGCTATCCACTTAGAAAAGCCAACTACTGCTAGCTGAGGAGGGTTTAGACCCATCGTGGGTTGATGTAGTCGATATGCAAGTGATCAGAAGAGATCCTTGGTGGAGCTTGGGCTCTTTGGGGTTTTATTTTTATTTTTACTTTGAAGGCCTAATCACAAGGGCAAGGGCCTTTTGGATGTCTTTTTCAAATAGCTTTCATGTTCGCTTATCCGAAATGTGATTGATGGGGCATTCTCTTTGCGTCTCTTTTGCTAGGGGGAGTCCGAGGTCTATCTAGGAACCCCGTGCTCGTATATCCGAATTTTTTTATATATTTTTCTTCGTATCACAAATGAGAAAAACGCCGATTCAAACGGTTGGGATGTCCGAGGTTATCCGGAAAGAGACACCTGGGCCATCCACCTATCGATAGAGGGTAACTACTGAACCTCTCGAATGTAACGCTGCTCGTCTTGAGTTACTTGAGATACGAATGTGGTTTTTTTTCTGAATGTATTTTTCATTAGTCGTCGGAAAAGCTAGTGGAGAGTTGGCGGAAAGTGAAACAAGTTCTGGACCATGATATCACGGCACAGGCTTTATCGTTTGGTACTTCATGCGTCTATAACTTTTTGGTATCGGTTGTGTTCACCTTTTATCAGCGCTGAAATAAAAACGAATGAATGGAAATGAATGGGCAGGAACCCTAGTCTGGGATTCAACGCCAACCCCACCGTATCCTGATGGTTTCACGATCAGCTTCTCTATTCCAACACTGAAGAAAAAAGGTACAACCCCTCGAAGAGCGCTGTAATAACACTAAGATGAAGGGCGCGAAACCGCCAACTCAACGGGAAACCGAAGAGGCTAGAAAATGCGTGAGGCGGTTGGAAACGGTCGGTTTAGAGTTTTTTTCTTCGAATTGAATGTTTCATTCCGTTGCTAGGCCGTTCGATACTTGTTGGTTGATCGCTTCGTATACGAGGAAGGAAGGCGAATGAATATTCATCAAGGACGATCCGAACTAAGCGGGATCCAACGGTGCCTTTTCCCTCCTGTAGGTTCGACTCGAGGCGAAAAAAGCGGAGTCCTTGCTTTTTGGGAGAGAAATGATATGGATAGGGAAAGTGGGAAAAGCGAAGAATGGGGACTGCAAGGAAGTTCGTGGTCTAGGAGACCCCGCTTATATCTATGGATACCCCCCGCTTCCTCATTGTGGATAGATCGATGCGTGACTCTGGTATTATTGCTTTCTATTCTCTTTCAAAAATTGCAAAAGTCCGATCATATCATATCATAACATAACATATTGTACTCGAGATACTATTGCCTACCCGCCTCGAAATCTTGTCACGAACGATCGTACGAACGGCTAAGGTTCTGTTGTGGACCTCGGACATTGTCACTGGATCACAGCACGGTGCTCTTTGCTGCTCCTGCTGTTTGTTTTCTTTGCGAGACCCCTCACTGGCCCTTTTTGGGTTCCCAGGATTTGGCATTTCAGCCGAAGGAGCGCATCTCGGCGAGCTACGGCGTCAGGCATTACACAAAACGCAGAGTGGGAGAGAGGCGTAATACGAATAATATTACATCTGATAGCTGGGAAAGATTAGAGAGAGAGAGGGAGGAAAGCGATCACGAGATAGGAAGAGTCGGTTAAGGTAAGTGGAAAAGCAGCCAGTCGTACAGCCACCAGCACTGCTTCTCAGATATTCGTATAATTACGTCTCACCGTCGTCCCTTTTCCCTTGCGGCCTGGTCCTTCCCGTAAACTGCTTATTCTCGTCGTCCTACTGGTCGTGCAAGCTCCCAAATTTGTCACGCCGAAAAAGAAATCCTCCACCGCGCGCGCCGTGTGTGCCTCAGCGTCTTCGTCATTTTTCGAATTTTTCGAATTTTCTGACTGCATGGTGGGCTGTCGTCTGTCCTTCTGATTATCATTTCTGAGGCATAGCGTGCGATTTGGGACGAAACAGCCAACCAACCCAGCCCATCATTTCGCTCGTTTGAATCCACTCGGAGAGGTCGCTTCGGTGCGGCCATCCAATCCGCCACGGCGCACACCCTCCACCACGCGAGAGGGAAAAGATTGGGGTGAGCGGAAGGGGGGAATCGTGGTACGGGGCCTCTCACGTTATCGTCTGCGCAGCAACCTATTCTTGAATTTAAAGTATCAGATCCCTTCTAAAACGCGGCAGCGGCCCTTGTGACCGTGACTGCTTCGCTGGCAGAAGCCGCTGAGAGGGTGGGAAGAAAAATTAAATCAAAGAATTAAAGATATCAGAGAGCAAGGCATAAAAAAGAAAAAGGTCAGATTTCCGCGCCCGCCGGTGTATCTGTACCTCGACGACAGAGGAGCCCCCCCTTGGCCTTGCCTTGCCTTGCAGCTGTCCAGCAGGCAGGCCCTTTGACAAGCGAACGCAGCCATAGCGATTCTCTGGGACGGCCGTTTGTTTGCCTGCAGATGACCGAGTGATTGTACACGGTACATAGCTTGACCTGCACTCGCACAGCATTCCGATTCTACGTTTTCGCTCCTCCAAGCGCGAGCTGCGAGTGTATCGTCCTGTCGGTTACGGTGACTTCCTCCCATTCCGGGTCACCGCTCCTCCCAATTTCTGTGCCTTCAGCCCGGGGTGCTTCATAACCACCTGTCTCCCCTCCCACTTTCGGTTCCTGATCTTTCCCTCCGCCCCAACTGTGTAATCTCGTGCCTGTCGTCCGTCCTTCTTTCCTTCTGCCCCTCTCTCCTCTCCTCCTCCTCCATCATCATCATCATCATCATCGCCATCGCATATCCCATTCCCTCCTTCCTCCTACCTTTTCCCTCCATTTCTTTGTTGAAGTTGGAGGGATAATCAAACGTTGTGTTGTGGTTTGCCGGTCTGAGCACGTTCCAACAGCTGAATAGGGGACCACCACCACCACCACCAACACCATCCAGCCGGGTCCGCCAATTGGCTCCAACGCTCCAAAACAAACACCACACTTCCGGTTATCATTGGGACGACTGTCGAGACGCTGTCTGACGACCCACCGCGCCTTCTCGGACCTCCCATCTATCGTGTCGACTGTTCACGGACGCTTTCGTGGACTCGCTGTGGCTTTCTGGCTTTTTAGGAAGGGACAGAGGCTACCGCGAGAACAGTTAGTTTAGTCTCACATCGGCATCTTTTTTCGCAATTCGTAGACTTCCTGTCTCTCTCCCAACACGCGCCGACAAACTCTGCCGTGCTATATAACGGTCTCTCTCTCTCACGGAAGAAGAGTGCGACTCCAACAACTACCACCATACTTCATTCATATTCCCGGATTCTTCTTCATTGCCTGCATCATGGGTGCCTGCTCGAGTTGTTTGGGTTGGAACAGTTACGATGAGGTGCGACCAATTGTTCCGACGAATCCCGTTTGCGACAACCGGGACTTGCGCAGAAGCCGACTGCTGACACCGTTTCTTCAACCAATTAGGAAGAGCGATCTCGACTATTGACCGCTGAAGAGGCGACCTACGGTTCCCAAAGCCAGCATGTTCCTGGATACCAACCGCAAATGACCGATCCTGGCGATCTGGAGCGGGAGCGAGAGCAGCTGCAGAGGATCGTAGTACAAACCAACGAGTACGTGTGCGCCGTGTCGGCAATCTACCAATCGCTCGGTAACTTGGATACCAAGATGCCACCGACAATTGATCTAACATGATTTCGCTCGCAGGAACTTGATTGATATCTTTGCGCTGCAACCACCCGGCCCGTACGTCGACAAGTCGAGAGTGGAGATGTTCAAGTGCGTAGATCCGAACCGGCGCCTATGATACACCTAACAGTACTAACTCGATCGAATAGAATGCTGTTACAAAGAACCTCGCCTCCTTCTCTTGCACCGATGCCCCAACCCCTCCCGGACGATTCCATCTCTGCTGAAGAGCGAGACTTTATGGAGCTCATCGGCAAGATGGCCGACGAAGCCGTTATTGGTCTCAAGACTATCAAGGATGTCGGTGACCTTGTCGTTCGGATCCAAGTCGACGCCTAAATCCGACAGCTCGGTATTCCCATCAAGCCCCCAACAAAACCCTTGGCTCCATCAAGCCACATCTATGATCGAAATACATGGTCTGGATCACCACCAACACATTCCTTTTCGCTTCGAGCTCGTCCAATATGGACTCATATTCTTGCTACAACAAACCTTATACCCTATTATGACAGATACGAATTTCCTTATTGTCGACTAAATTTCTTTCGAAATCATCCTTTCGAGCTTTATCCTTTTTGCGACCTTTTATTATCATCTACGGATAGACTAGATCGGGTCCCATGGCAGACTAATTTTCCTTTCCTTGTCAAACTCTTAACCAATCATCCGCCTCACAACAATAATTCCCTCACCGTTCTTATCATTATCACCAACCTTCGCTTTTTCCTTTGTCAATTTCCTCTCGTTTCTTATCGCTTTTATCATCATCGGAATGGAGCATGGTCCGCGGGGTGTCAGTCGCCGGTTTATCAAGAAACCGTTTTAACTTCTAACCTTTAATTCGCCACGGAGAAACTTTTGATACACTCCAGTGGCTGATTTTTTATTTTGTGGCATTTTATAACATTCGAGTCGAGGTTCTTGAGCGAGTTGTGATATCGTTTCCTTTAGTCTTGTTGCATTTTCCTGGGTTTTTATTTTATATCGTTTTTTCGTATGCTTTTTTTTGTTTCTTTGGATTCTTTAGTGTCATGTATCTACACTTAGAGGAGCACTTCAATGATACCCATATTTGATCTTGATATCACATCCGTAGAATTGTACGAGGTAGATTGGTGATAGGCGATTTTGAGAAGGGTTGTGGCTGGTACTCAAATTCCAACATCGCAACACTGCTGAGGTGGCGCGGCTATGTTGCCGGGAAGGCTTTCGTATCTCATTGATGAGAAGACAAGATGGCGATAAGCTTGGCCATTGAGTAGGATACGCTGATCTAGAGTCTACTCAGTAGCTACCACTCATCTATATCTAATTAAACCTAGAAAAATAGTAGTACTCGATCGAGTGTCAGTGGTAGTGTGTCATGAATATTCGTGAATTGATCATAAGCAACACCACTAGATGCTCAGTGCTATGTATCATTGAATGGTCCCAAAAAACCGGATATCTAGAAGTGTCATATATTGAACAGCTCGCATGTCATGGGCTGCATATATATATTACGGGAGATGCGTTTACTTGCTTGTGTATAGGGTGCATGTGTGTTGGGAAGTGGTGATGCGTCGACTGCACGCCCACCGACGTCGACAGTCGACGACGACGTCACTTCGCCCGCCCAACTATAAATTCCCCAGCTGCAACTGCCACAACTCATCTCCCCTTCTTCTCATCTCCATCTTCCGTCCCATCAGCTACTGTTCATCACAACCATCATCGTGACCACCATCGCACCAGCTGATAATCAACCAAGAGATACCCCATTGAACCTGGTAAGTGACCTTCTTGTATACAATGAGCAATTGCCTGGAGAAGGAGTTTCTCTCGTCATCGCATCTTCGCGTGCTCGAGTTCTCTTCTCTCTTCTAGTAAGCTGCTGCAATGTAACAACCCATCTGACACAATCCACCAATGTATCCATCCCTCATAGTTTCTATCCCTTCTCATACATTCACAATGGAGTCAAACGTTCCACAAGACTCGGTTTCAAGAATCGATCAGTTAATTCCCATTGACGTGGACCGTTCTTCGGTAACCGGTCTCGGAGATACCTCCAATGTCCTTCCATCCCTTCCCGAAGACCGAACCCACCTCCTGGCCGATAAGATTCGTATCCCAGAGACTATCATCCCCTCAAGAGGACCAAGCATCAAGACCGAAAAGACTGGTGCCCAGCCAGCAAGCAAGATTCAAGCTGTTGAGAAGCCAGCAACGAGCCTCAGTTCCTTAGGAACTGGACTCTTCTCACGCACCGATGGCGGCTTGGATACCATCAATCAAAATTTCATATTCCGAAAGCCAACATTGACGCGTTCAGCCCCCGCTGGTGTTGCAAGTAAGTATCCTAACCTGCCTCAATGCACTGGCACATAGCGACGTTCCTAACATATGAGGCTCAGATACACTAGTTGGCTCTGCTACATTATCTGTGACCACTCTTGATGTTCCTGTTCAAGCTACGCCCGCTCTTCAAACCCCTGTTATCCCAAATCCTGTTATCCCAGCTCGTGCTCCCTCGGTTTCTGATCCACCCACTCCTTTCCTTTCAGCTCTCGTCCTCCCAGCTCCGGATCTCTCAACTCCTATTCTTCCAAATCATCCTGTTGCTCCGGAGATTTCCGCTACAAGACCCGAGGACTTGTATGAGCCTCAAATGCATCCGTAAGTAAATTAAAAATTCATTCAAGACAATTGTCTACGGTGCTATAGCTAAAATTCGTCGCAGAGCTAGTCAAGAGCAGGTTGCTGCCGTTATTGCTGATATAGAAATGGTCACGGAGACTCTTGTCAGAGCACCAGTCTGCGGAGCTTCGACTCCAGTCACTGTCAAGCGCGAAGATTCACACGAGCCAATCATCAGGTTCCCAGGAGAAATTCTAGACTTGACCGATGGCGTTAGCAACGAAAAGTTAGTGGAGCGACAACAAGAAAGTAGAGCGCAAGACTGGATCCGACCTTCTCACCATCGAGAAAACTCCTTCGTGAGGCCTAGACGTGAGATTGACCTTCCAGCTCGACCAAGAACTGCTGGTATCGGGGCTTCCCGTCGAGATCGCGGCTACCCAGGCGACGAAATTGGAATCGTTCATGACATTCTGACCGAGAAGTTCCGACGCGAAAAGGAACTAGAAGATCAATTTTCTTTACTTCAAACAGCAATCCTTGATATTGACGATAGCCTCCAAGAGATCGCCGAGAAAGGGCGCGAACGCACAAAACTTCGTGAGCGTTGCGATCACTTTGAAGATGTTCTACACAAGTATCGTGATCAGGAAGCTTCCCAACGAAAGGAAATCGAAGAGCTCAAGACCCGTGTTCTCAGGTATGACCATGAGCTCAAACGTACTCGTGAAGATACAGAGCATCGTCTAGCCCGTGCTGCCGACAAGCAGGAGCTCTGCGCTCAAGCTATTCATAAGCTCCGTGCCGAATACCAGTCTCGTGAGGAGAAATACACCGAACTCAAAGAGAGTAACAAAAAGATCCAGGAAGATCTGAAAGGTGCGAGCAGTGAGTACGAAAGGTTGAAGACAGATATTCGCGAGCGAGACAAGATTTTGGAGAAGGTCAAAGAAGATCTCGGGAATTGTAGAGAGAAGCTCACGGAGCAGCGTCAGAAGTATCATGACATTCTCGAGGAGTGTGGCCGAGTTGACCAAAGTAAGTTCTTGACTTTCAAATGCAATATTTCCTCTATCGGGAAACGCATCGAGCATCGCTCGTCGGTGTTGGATATCCCTTTCCGGTTTTGTTACCAAATACAACGATGTTGTGACCAGTTTTGCGTAGCACAACCCGAAAAGGGAGCCTCACCATTGCATTCCTAACATAGCCATACCAGCTATGAAACTACCGTTTCAATTCAATCATTTCCCTACTTTTATACTTTGGCTAACTCATTCTCTTAATTAAATGAAGTCTCTATAATGAACAAATTTTTGAAGGAGGAGGTAGAGAGATCTAGGGGCGCTGTTGACAATGAGAAGGCACTCACTTTGTCGTTGACCTCCCGGCTCCAGGATATGACGAGCGAACTCGTCGCCCTGCGAGCTGGGATCAACAGTGATGCGGCCGAATCGAAAAGCACGTTCGCAGATTTTGCTGCTATGTGTAAAAGCTTCATGTTGAGCCAAGACGCCAACATAAGCGAGTGAGTACAATGATCCTTGCTATGTCTGAAAACACGGAGCTGACAAGAGGTAGATATAACAGGCTTCTCTTGGAGATCAAATCCGATGGCAAGGATGAAAATTCGCCCCAGCTCAGGGAGCTGCGAAACGTTTCACTGGAGATGGAATCGAAGTGGGCGAAGTAAGTCGCACAAGTAGTTTTACTTGCTAGATACTATCTTACTAACGAATTGTAGGCTACAAAGCACCCTATCGGACCTAATGGTCCAACAAAAGCAGACGGAGGAGGTTTATGAGGAAAGGTGTCAGGAATGGGAGATAGTCAAGAATGCTTTGCGAAGCAAAGTAGAAGAGCTGTCCTCTCAGATTGAGAGACAGGTAGGAATCGTTGCTGCGGTGTCAGGGGAGAGGGACGCATTGTCCTCGGATCTCAACAAGCAACGGGACCTCAATAGCCTGTTGGTCATCGCGACCAACAGTGCGAAAGAGGTTTCCGGAGCGAGGTACGTTCATACTGCGGCAGCTTCACATTGACTTGCCATACTAATAACCTGTTACAGGGAGGCCGAATTCAAGGCGAAATCCGACCTTGACGACAGGGAGAAGAGCGAGATGATGGTGAAGACCACTCTCCTCGAGGAGCAGGTGAGGCGTGTGGAGGCCAGTCTTGAAACCGAAAAGAGAAAGTTTCAAGACGAGCGGGTACGCATAATCACCATTCCTTTTTATAGGTGGCCGGATCTCTTACATGAAATGCGTAGGCCACCCTCACAAAAAAGAACGACGAATATCGTCGTGAGCTTGAACAGGTACGTTCTACTCCCATGAGCAGCATTATGACGAAACCTTCTAATTGTGACAACCCCAGGCCAAGCTTGAGCGAAAGGAGGCGGAGGATCGCCTGCAAGCCGAGTCGACGAGCTCGAAAGAGCTCGAAGACGCAATCCTCCGCAACACCAAGTTGCAAGAACGTTTGGCGGAGAAGGAGAGGGAGAGCGAGGGGCAGGTTGGGGAGATAGAGAAGCTCCTCAAGGAGATAGATGTTCGAGTAAGTTATCCTGAATACAGATCATGCTCTAGGATTACTAATATCCCGTAGGACGAGCAACTTGGGCTCGCCGCATCTCGTTGGAGCGACGTAAGTATATCTTTGTTGTTTCATTTTGTAGTGCTTCAACGTTAACACTCCGGTAGGCGACCGTCAAGGCTGCGAAGCTCGAGACTGCAATTGCAGTCTCGAATGCGGAGCTCCAGTTGCGATCTGAGGAGGCCAGATCCAACAAGAAAGATGCTGAAATAAGCATCTCGAAGGTCAAGGACCTTCAAAGAGAGTTGGCGGCTAAGGCCGGCCTTCTCAAAGAACGCGCCTCCGAATTGACATCCGCCCAGGCTGCTTTGAAAGACTCCAAAGATGAGTCTATTACCAAATTAGGGGAGTTAGAGAGAGTGAATGCGCTTTGCGACAGCTTACAGAAGTCTGTCGAAGACAAAGACGCCCGAATCGCAACTCTTGAGGCCGATCTCAAGAGGTTTGCTGAAGAATCGGAGAAGAAAACGAGCGCCCTCGAACAGTTGAATACTGAGCAGGGGCTCAAAATTAAGGCTTTAGAAGCAAAACTTCAAGGTCTCGAACAAGAGCCTTGTCAACCAGAAGTCAATTTGGACAATGAGGTCCTAGACAAAGCTGAGTCGAAGGGGGTTAGCAATAAGGCGAAGCCTGCACCCCAAAAGAAGAACAGCAAGGCGGGATTGGGTGGAGTCAAGAAAAAGGGAGCCTTGCCGAAGAAGACTACGAAAAAGACGGAAGCAGACACTCATGACGAAGTTGTGGCAGCAGAGCCTGCAAAGTCTGCAAAAACTACTCAGAAGAGTACCAAAGCCTCTACAAAGCTAGAGGAAGCAGCTGAAAGAAGAACCAGGGTCACGAGAATGCTCAAAGAACCAGTTCAGATGCGGAAACAAGTTGCTTTGGCGAGGAAGTCTGGCGAGGCCGACGTTCGAGCAAGAATGGACATCATCGGGGCTCAATTGGAAGTAGCAAGTGATGAAGTATTTCTCTCTATTTATGCGAATTGAGACTACCTATATGATATAGACTAACCACTAGATTGAACCTAAAGGAACTTGCCCAGATTATAAAGGATGAAAAGATCTCTGAGGGCGCATCTATCCAATACCAAAGCCGAATGTACAGAAAGAAGCCCAAAAGGGTTGAAGAAAGTGAGGTAGTCGTCCAAATAGCTTCCGAAGGGGAAGAAAACACGCAACCGGAAGCTGAAGCAGATACTCAAACCTCGAAGCAAGATGAAGTTCCGGCTACCCAATATAATCTCTCCAAAGAGGCTCTTGAGCGAGGTCTACTAGAGCTAAGTGCCGAACTAGATCAAGAGCACGATTCACAAGAGAAAGAGGACTACCTCCAAGAAGCAGAATACTATCCCCAAGAAGAAGAAGAATACTATCCTCAAGAAGAAGAAGAAGAAGTCCATCCTCAAGAAGAAGAAATTTGTCCACGAGGAGAAGCAGCCTATCCACAAGAAGAAGAGGACGAAGATTCCAAACGTATTTTCAACAATGCGACCGAATTTTGGAACAAAATTGAACCGTTTGGGGAAGGTAATCCTTTCATCTCGTCAAACGGCAATCAAGACAAGGGAAAAGGTGTTAAGAGGGTTCACTTTGAGGATGACATGGTATGATAAATAAATAGTTAGGTTAACGGATCGATACAAATGCTAATTGAAGAAAAAGGACAACTTCGCCGGGGTTTCAAATTCCTCACCACAGCAGATATTGACCTACAATTCATCAAAACAGAAGAACGTAGGAATTACCCATAATGTTTCATTGTTTCAAACAAATCTTTCCCAGTCAGGACCAAGTATGCCGCCTGGAACAAACCCTCTTCCATGGGGATCTGCAAATTTTTCACATTCGCCAAACGCCGTTATCAGAAATAAACGCAGTGTCTGTGACCCAGATTCATTCTTGACCCGCACGCATACAGAGCACGTAACTCGGGCTTCCCGCGCCAGAACTGCGAAAGCCAATTTTGATGGTCAATACGATCCTGAGCAACTAAACCAGCAAGAAAAGAAAAAGACTGGCAACCGCAATGTCAATAAACTTAAGAAAGGTCACAAATGATTCGTCCACTGAAGGACCATGAGGTTTGTTGCAAATTCTAAGGTCAGATGGGAACCTGCAGCTTAAACATCCTTTTTATTAACCAATGCTCATTTCTTTTTTCGTTATTATTTCATTGTATCTTTCTCACGAGTTGTCTTATATTACCATGGACGGGGATCTAGACCCAGGCGTCATTGTTTGGTGGATACGGGACTAATGGGGATGGAAGACAAGTTTGTGCGTGGATGGTATCGGGTAATATGGGGAATTTCTTATAGGTTTCTAAATGGTTTCTTTATTAACGGGGAGTAGGTTCTACGCACATTCTTGTATTTAATCATCAAGGGCTAGTTATTATGATTTTCCTTATTGTTATTATTCACAGCTTCCCACACTGTTGTTCATTTGCTATACGTTCTCGTGTTTATGCTCTATTTCGCTCCTTTCTGCAATCGTTATTCCGTTTGACGTTGACATTGGCGATACCACTGTTTGCATTGTTGATGTTGTTATTGTTGATACTTTTGGGGCAAACGGGTAAATATTCCGTCCAGGATGCGAAAGAACCCAGATCATTACGAGCGAAAATTTATTGAAACAGTCATATAGGACTTTGCCTCAACGAAATTGATAGGAACCGCCTGGTATTATGTCTATATACACTCTTCGAACCAGACGCGCCGCCATTGAATTCTATATTCAATCTAAATGAGGGTAGTAGAGGCTAATGTACAGTGGATGCCAGTTGAGAGCGGGCTAAAGAAGTAGAGCGTATCTCGAGGATGGGTATTGAACCGGCGAATGACGCTTTGTAGTGGAGAAGAGAGGTGGGTATCGATCACTTCTTTCGTTTCTGTTCGAGGAATAGGACTCGCTTTTTGACTGTAGTCATAAACTCCATCGTTAGTCACACCTAGGTCAGATGCCATTAGATAGTTAAGAAGGTTGTATTGCGTACCGATCGGATCGTAGCTTAGCATGCTCAACGGCCGGTGGGTTCTCGGTCGTATGCGGGTCTTGAAGAAGCCGGTCAACGCCATGGAGAGGAGCCGGACGGCGATTGTTCGGGATTTAACTATCGAGTGTGGATGGGTTAGCTAGTAAAGTATCGATTGAGCAGTTTGAATAGGAGTAGCGGAGGGGTACAGTACCTTTCTTCGCCATTGTCGCGGTTGAAGATGGGGTTGAAGTCAAGAAGAAGCGAAAGAGTGTCGTTGGATGATGTTTGCCGAGTTAAATTTCAAAGTGTGGCGAAATGAGGCGCGGTGCTGGGATCGGTGGGGTGGCGGTACACCCACGTTTTCCCGGAAACCTTGTATCACCTGCCGCAACACGTTTATGTTCAGAATTCCCACAAGTTGTATTACCTATCATCTGTCATTGGTTTTGACAAGAGGGGCCGCCGGAAGGACTGGTAAGTATGGGATTAGTTGAGAAATTCTATGGCATTCTTCTCCTCCCGTAGTCCCGGGTACCTTCTTTTTCTCCCCCCAGCCCCCCTCTTCTTGTATTTACTTCGGGCGTGGCTGAACACCTTCCGAACTAATCTATCCATTCTTTCCATCTACGGTACTGCCCAGCCGGCAGCCTATATCTTCGAAGCCTACTTACCCGGGCCGGCAGAACTCGAATAGAAAACCACCCACCAGCCGTTCCAGAGTATTCTCTCCAACTGCTACATATGGTTTAATATAATATTCCGTCTCCATATACTAGGGTACCAGTATAGTCTATGTGAACAGCCGCGATCATGCCTGTTCCGATCTGAATGATTTTCAAGGATGGTCTCGAATTTCCTGCATTGAATATTCTAGCCTCCCATGTCGTCGATCAAGCTAACGGGTTTTTGCCCATTGGATTACCGAAAGCATAAAGTAGCACATGTTCTGGATTTTCTTTTCAGGTAGATTACGTCTGGACCGTAGACGACGGTACGGAATAGTTTTGCCCCTCCTCCGTTGTGCTATGTAAGATATCATAGTCGATCGGACCGCCCTGATTATTTCCCTTCTCAGATGGTTATTTCTATACTTTTCGTAGAACATCTGTCCCCGGGACGACTTTTTGCGCCGCCGGAGTCTTGGGATTTAAAGCAGGTTTACGACGAAGACCGGATTGGATTAGTGTTCAATTGGTGAGAGTATCAATTCATTTCTCACCGTTTGGCAAGCAGCGATTATCCCTTGAGAAATGGAAATAAAAGGGAACGGAGGCTACTGCGCAAAAAAGGAGAATCGAATATATAGATGAAAGAAGTGTTCATGAAACACGCCACCGATATATCAAAGCGACCACGAGCAATCTCACCTGATTTTGTGGGCCATTTATGTCTCGCGTTGAAGTCTAAAAAGACCGTGGAAAGGAAGAAAAAGAACGTTCAGGGAATTTCAGCGTTTCCTTGGATCCGCGCGAGACATCTATTTTCGGGGTCCCCCTTCCCCTTCTTGTATTCCAGAAAGAAAAGGAAAATGATAACATTCGTTCTCACAAATTTGCACATTTTCATAGTGTCACAAATCAGCGCCTTGACGTCAGGTACAACACATGTTTTTGTATCTAGCGCAGGTCACTAGTCGTCGATTAGGTATCCGCAACCGACCCTTCCCTTAGTACGATGTGAAATATAGGGGAGCAAATTCAATTTCAAAAAACTAGTGCTGAATTTAAATTCGAAAGGCGCTTGAGGGAATGTCGGCGGCGCACTGAGGAGTAGTCGTTGAGAAAATCAAATAAACAAATCGCAAACACTAGGAAGACACAATGAAGAAGTTCGAGATTGATTTTCCCTTTGGGATCCACTTGTTGAGGGTCGTCTGACCATCAGCTTAGTCTGGCAGGCGATTGGACGGCCTTTCCGGGAGCGTTGTGTACCACTACATCGGTTTGGTCCTAATTGTCCTGGGCGGTCCTTTCTTGCCTTACCTCCGGCCTCTCTTCTGATTCGATTCCGAGAGCGGATTCCCCGCCTGTAATGCAAATGCAACAATCAATCAACGGATGTCATGTACTGCTAAATGTAGGCCCGGACGAATCGATTCTCTAGCTCACGAGCTAAAAAAAATCAGACGACGGACGCAAGTACGCAAGATCCCTTTTTTCTCTTACCTCTTACGAAGTACATTCCTCGTTCCTACATATCCGAACAAACCAACAGTTTTAGTTGGGTAATAAAAAAAAGCGCTCCCCAGAAGGCTGGAAACCAATCGCATTCACAATAAAATTGAGGAAGAAAACGGATTCAAACGGTTCGAGATAACGTGAAACGTAACGGAAAGACTTCCGTCGCAAATCCGTCTGCGACCGTACTGTTGGAGCGTTCCAGTTTCTCCGATCCTTTTTCTTGAGCTTTGACAATTATACCCCCCCTTTCCGTTCGATATTAATTAAAAATAATTGTTTGTTAAGAGGTATCCCTACTCTCCCAAATTCTTAACAATTTTTTACGTTTCCACGAGCAAAATGTACGAAACGTACCGCGAAAAAAGGACATGAAAAGAAGACGGGAAACACCCCATGTTGAATGATGCCACTTTCCCAGCAAGAAAGAAAAGTAAAAAACTCCCATGTCCGCACCCCCTGTCATCTAAAAAGACGGGAACACCCTTCTTTCTTTTGCAGCTGTTAAGCAAATCTGTGGACCCCACCATCCCACCTTTTTCTTTTGCCCTCGGCAAGTGTTCTTTTCTGAACTATCTTTCGACGGGGAGAGAGGGTGATTTCGGTCGGCTTTTTCACTATGAGGGAGAAAAGGGCGGAAGGGAAATCTGAGATCCTAATTATTTGACCCTCGTCTTGTTCATATGCACGTTATGCGCATGTGCGTAAAGAGGATTTTCGTTCTCTCGGTGTTTTTCGTACCTGTACAAACAGTATGCCAAGAAAACTTGATTTCGCCTTTGTGCGCATTTTACGAAGTACTTTGAGCTACGGATCGATCTTTTGGAAGAAGTATTGGGTTTTCAAACTTTTTTTGTTTGTATTATAAGAGTTGTAAATGCTAACTAAGTTATAGAAGTTCTATAAATTGTACAGGAAATATTCTATCTTTAAAACAAAAGGCCAGAAAGGCAACCCGGTTCAGGAAGCTTTGGCGATCGAAAATTCTTCAGCTGAACGGGAACAAGCGAGGTAGCGAGAATCAGAACAAAAAAAAAGATGGTGTGCGAGAGGGAATAAAATCAACGAAAAAAAAGAGAAGCAGGATGCCACACACTGGCAATCCCGCCGAACATTGCAGCGCAGCATGTAAATGTACAAAATCAGAACTGAAAGATTAAAAAGAAGCAAGGCACCACCTCATTTTTTCCCGTTTGCAAATCAGATGCAACCGAAAATGATTCAACCAATCATTTCCCTTCGCTCTAGGTCTTTTCTGTTTGATGTCCGAATTAGAAATCAATTCGACCCTCCCATGTCTTCGTGAATCGCTCCTCGTAAAGACGATTAATGTATTTTTTTGTGGTATTTTTTGGAAGAGTGAGAAAGAGAGAAAAAGAAAATATTTTGCAAGTGAGATTCCCAAAGCAGGCGGTGCTTCAAAAGACGCCAGTTTGAATTTGATGAAATACGAAGTAGAAAGGGCGCTGAAACCAGCTTCTCTCTCACTCTATTAGTTCTCTTATTCTTTCCTCGTTCTCGCCCGTAAGGGTACCCCGGAAATTTTCGGTCAACCCACAAGTCCCGTAGAGCAGCAATAATCCTCGTAATATTCGCTTGCTTTTGTATTTTTTAAAAATGCAGCTTACGTAGGATATCGTCTTTTGCTTTTAGTTGGGGAGTGCGGCTGGTAAATTTCGAAAGGTGGAGAAAGAAAGGCCGAAAAGGCGGACCTGGTTGCAGGAAACACAGATTTCTGCAAGCTGTAGGTCGGCGTCGTTTTTTCCGCGCTTTCTTTGGCATGGCCAAAAAGCAGATCCATCAAGATCCGGTCGTTTTTTAATGGCAACCTGTTGCGCTTTTTAATCATACGGTGGAGTGTTTGTATCCCATGATTGTAGGATGCAGAGTACCAGTACTTTCTGAAAGCGACAAGACTGTGCCAGGCCATCTTTTGTACAAAAGTGTCTATATGTATAGATTGAACAATTGCTGTGAAAGCTTGAACGAGTGTCGCTTCATTTAGTCGTAACCGGGAGCGAGGCATTCGCCGGAGATATTGAAAAAGACGTATTTCTCCTGGTTGGTGCCCTTGGTGGGGGAGCGTGGGGTTTGTGGCTCCTTCTCGAGAAGGTGTTCTCGTTCAAAGGAGTGAGGTGTCTTAAGGATGGACTTTGGTCGCTCTTGTCGGCGTTTCATGTCCTGATTGTATTGAGAGCCTCGGTGGAGGTCTGGAGAGCCTGTGGCGGTTTCGTAACCACTGTCGACGGAGCCGTTGCTAGAATGAGAAGCTCCGTATGGACGACGTTCTCGCTCTTGGATTCCGACGAGGACTGGCTTGCGTCCGGCGTTTCCGACGGAGGAGCTACGCTTAGTAGAACGAGAACGACCGGATTCGGGTTCTTCTCGGCGGCGGGGGCGGGAGCGGGAGTAGAGTTCTTCGTCGGAGGATGGGCCAGGTCGTCGCTGATAAGCGTAGGCCGAGTCGTCAAAGTATGCCTGTGGTGCTTGGGTGACTGGAGTAGCCGGAACGAGAGCGGCTTCCGGACGAGAGTTGATATTGAGTCCACGTTCCATGGCAGTGATGAGGGCTCGGACAACCTCGCATCCCTTAGGGATATCGACTTCGATTGGTTGCCATCCATCTGCTCGGCGCCGGCTGGCCTTGGAACGGACGTACTTTTCGTTGGCCTCCTCGTAGAGTGCCTTGGAAACCTTCCTAGCCAGTTTGTGTCCCTTTGAGCATAGCTGACGGCCTTCGAGGTGAACACGGAGCGGATCGTAGCAGACGTTGCACTTGTAGGCGTGGGAAGAGAAGTCCCGGAAGGTCTGATGCATGTACGATTCGGCGATGGCGGGCTGTGGCATCATGGTTGGGAGATGTTCGTAGCCAGATGGTGATGACCGAGGAACGACGACGGCTCTCGGAGAAGAAGAAAGAGTGGTATGGTGGGCCGGAGCACCGTAGTAGTAGGCGGCCGACTGGCTAGTCCAGGATGGAATGTCTCTTGGGTAGGCAGCCATGTTTGCTGGTTGATTGTAGTAGTAATAGTACCAGTAGTCAGGAGATTGCAAGTCCAAGTAGGCGGAAGAAGAGGACTTGAAGTGGGACGGAATCGCGCCGGTTCTTATAGTACGGCGGGGGGTCCTTGCGGAGAGGATGGTCGAGCGCTCGAGGGCGTGGTGATATAGATCCTGCGAGGGCTTGGAGCGGTAGACGAGCGGTTGTGTTGCGTGTGTTGGAAGTGAGGTTGGCAGCGAGACAGATCGCCGGTGATTGTGTTGATGCTGGTGATCGAAGTGTTGTAGTTGTTGAGAAGGCATGCACAGATTGAAGCTATGCGATATGATATATATATCTAGATAGAGCAGGAGAAGAGATAAAGAGGCTGTCGATTGGAGGGCGGGCGACGCTTATTTAACTCTTGCGATCTTCTTTTCTGCAGGCGCACTGCGAACTGCCCTAAAATGGGCGACCAGGATTCGAATGACTGGTTCTGGCGCAGCTGTAATTCCTTTTTCCTGCCCTCTCTCCCAAGTCAAGCCAAACGGCGGCGCCCAAGCACAGGTGTGGAAAATCGACTTTTTAATTTGGAGCCGGCGCACTGCCCGGCCGTCACAGGGTGAATGGGCTGCGAGGGAAGGATCCATTCCTATTCAGTTTCTCTGTGTGAGATCTGACCTTGGACTGGCCTGGGATTGGGCACCCTCAAGGCACACACAGAATTTAGCATGGAGGCTTGCGACGACACCCATCAGGCATGGCCCTCTCGGGGTGGGAGAACCCTGTCACAAGTCCACTACCACAGGAATAGGGACGGGGAAACAAAAGTATCGAGCGTAGCATCATCTGGTACGTAAGAGCGGGTGCGATAGTTGCTTTTCCAGAAAGGGACCTACGACTGATCGCTTGCCTAGCAGCAGGTACCTTCGAGGTACTTTCCACACCGAGCAAAAAGATAGCTGCTTCATTTAGCACCGGCTTTGACACAAACAGTTTACCTCCTGCGGCGTGGTTGCGTGAGAATATTGGAACTGGCCAATCCTACTTTTTCACCCTTCTTCTCTGATACAGCACCGCCGCATGGTCCGGATTTGCTCTGGGTGAAGACTGCACCCCGGGGAAAACTGCCCTAGCCTCATATGAGGGGCACCGCCACTTATGAGGCTTGCAGAATCTCACCACGATGAGGTTTTCTGGAGTCCGACTTGGTAGATAATTTGTAAATCTACAACCCGACAAAGAGAAGTCTGAAGACAGAAGAGACATGATCATGCATCGGATTTGCGAACCTCTTGATCAAGACACAGCTCGTATTCGAAACAGTGCACTCGTCGCAAATGACGATGACTCCTTATCGATAGGGTGTTCGAACTGTCCCAAAATGTTCCTCAAAAGTACCCGTCCAGATGACTCTGCGCTTATCGTCACCGAAACATGTACCTCTCCGACCACCGTCTACGGTAAAAAGGGCCGGGTTGCAGTGGTTGTGGTAGACGATCTGTGGCTTTTGGACTTTTTCGTGTGAAGGATCGAGTCATCGTTCCTTCTAGACGAAAATGCTTCCCCCACCATGCAGCGACCAAGGAAAATGAACTTTCCTCTCCGATTTGTCCTGTCGGGAGTGAACTTTCGGCTCAGCAGATGATTGATCACATTAGCGAACTACGTAAAATCCCGCTCGAACACACATGCGCAATAATGCACATCGACGGAAATGCACAGCATGGTTTCTCGACGTGCAACCCGAGAGGTTCGATGGGCGGCCCTTAGCCTACTTTGGCTCCTTTTCCCCTCCAAGATTACGAAAGACGTTTGCTTAGACATTATGCGACGAAAATACCTGGCGACCTAAAGGTTTGGTCAGTGGGTGTACAGCCCGTCAGGACAGACCAAGTTTTTTTTTTCGCAGGGTCCTCGTAAGCGAGGTCTCAAGCGGGCCTCAGGCAGCTTCACAGGCATCCAAACGCTTCGCCATTCTGCATGCGATTTAGGAATCTGTCGGTGGCGACGCGTTCAAGAATCTCACGCTCACTGCCGTGGTAATCACGTCGACAATCGACAAAAATTCGGGGGGTCCGTTTTCAATCCTAAAGAATTAAATCTTCAGAGAGTTGAATGCGGGGAAACTCTAAAGATCATCTGGTTTGAAGGTGGCCTACAAATAATACAACTTCATTATAATCTCGAGATTGTATTTTGGCAAAATTCTCGAGTATTTGACATCCCGTTCTAATACTGTGTCCTTGCTCAGCTGAAAGAGCACTGGATGCTGAAAGTAGGAGTCAAAGATGATCCGCTTGCGGCTTCAAAAACGAAAGTGGGCAATTCCGTTTTCCCGTTCGGTTAGCAAGAACCTTGTGTAATCGATAAATGGTGGGGAATACTCTACGGAACATGGCAGTCTTCACCTGTCAAGGGAGCAAGCAGGCCGCAGCAGGTACCCCCTTTGTACCGAGTATCTGGAATAGGCTCACGTTTTCCTTGGTCCAGAAGCTTGGGTGATGACTGTTTCTTCTGCCTTCGAATTTCACTCCAACCGCAAAGAGCTCTCTTCTATCGATAAAGGAAACCGCAGGGGGAAAAAGTCAGCTAGAGCAGCTTCCTGGCCTTTCTGTGGGGTGTGGTTTGCACTTTTGTCGCGACTTGCAATCGTAGCGTATTCGAATAGACGGCGGACTACCCGTGACACCCTTGCCCGGCTTTTGTCATGCAGCATACATGTACCTATTAGTGGGAGATATCGACGTGAATCGAAGTGAGTCATCAAGATGGTTCGCAAGAGCTGAGATTTCTCTTCTCTCGATAGGCCGACGCCATTTTGCGCATCACCCAATGCTGTTTCCCTCTCCCCATCTCATCGCGAGCCATTGAGAACTACCGATGCTGACCTTGGCGCATCTATTCGACTTAGCGCGGCTTCTTTCCGTGGCTATCGGCATAACTGGCCAAGTCACGCTTCGGGTATGAGTCTGTCGCGACACTTTCGTGAAAGCAAGAGCAACTGGAAAACTCGACGTCTGCGAGCCGAGTAGTCGGGAATCCTACTTTAGTGTCCCGGGATGCCGCCCTCGGGGCCACCCTCATAGCGTCGCAACCGAGGACTGTGGCAGTGCGCATCCGTCTTGGAATCCAAAAGAGGGAAGGTCGTATCGTACCCCGGCTCTTTATCTGGCGAACGTTGAGCACCGCCTCTGAGCCTCGAATAGAGCCTCAGCGAAAATTCTGTTACCAATGCCATCATCTTCCTTGTCGGGCGATATTATGATGAGCATCGCGCGAAAAGCACCAGCCACGACGCTCGCCAAACCTCCTGGTCTCATCCCTCCTATTTTGTGCATGCGACTTGACGCTTGATGTCATGATGCTCCCTGAATCTGTCTCGGTGGGCATTGAATCCTTAAGCCTTACTGCAACTACCCGCGTCGTGCAGACGAGGCCTTGAGATTTCGCTTTTTCGAGGGAGATTGAAATCTATGATAATAAGAGTAAATGTAATCTTGGGCATCGGAACTACATATCTCTGCAGCCGATGTCTTGCAGACTCCCTGTCGATAGAAAACATGTAACGAAGGATCCGACTGAAACTTGTCGTTATTCTTGGGATTTCTTAGTGCTTCAACAATATCGAAGCGCAAATATCCTCCAAACCGTAGCCTTTCGTCACCGATATCATGATATGGGGCTCTGTTAAGCAACTTCTGCCTAAGAATAAACACAGGCATAATTTTCTTGGACAGAGCCTCAACCCCACAGTTATTAAAATGCTGATAAATTCACGCAATCTATTCAGCTGGTCCGGGATCTTTTTGGTGGTGGGGGCATGTTTGGAGGGTGTCAGGCATACTCTGTACACCACCTTGTGGGATAAAAAGAATTTCCTCTGTATGGTGGCCTTGCAAATGAACTCGCGCCTCAATAACGACAATTTGTCAGACGAAAATCGAAGGGGTCTGAAACGAGAACCGAACCAACATCCGCTAGAAAGACAAGGGCGGAAGCAGCCGACACGCAGACCTCTCAAACTGCTAAATTGGTGTCCCCAACAGTTTGTTCTCGTGTCTCGTATCAAGAGAAAGAACATTTCTCTGGATGGTTTTCAGCCCTGCGCGTCGCGCCTGGACCTCTCATGTCGTACTGTTCTTTTCCGGATATCACATTTTAGAGAGCCTGAAAATAACTCTTCCTCAATCAGGACGTGCAGGTGAGATCCCATCCCCCAGTCTGTCCCGATCCTTCTCTGGCCACCCGAGACAGACATGAGGGCCTGTTCGCCATTTGCCACCTCTGGTAATAGACGTCCAAAGAGGGTTCAGTCGTCCGTTTCTATTCCCAGGCCACCCCCCAAATAGTCGTGGGAGCTTTGTCGAGGCAAAAGACTGGACTTTTGACTGAGCCGCAGCAACCACACACCCAACACAAAACTGAAGCGGAGTTGACACCAAATATATCTGCCAGCTTACTGTGCCGTTCTCTCACATTGGCCTTTTGATAGGCGGTCAGCGAATCATATTATCCGTCCGAACTTCTAGCAGCGTGTTCTCTCACATTCATGTACTACCTAGCCCTGGGTTGATCATATTTGTAACAAGTTCAGGACCGTTAATGCTTACGTAGACATATTTGTCCACGCCCCTCCCAACAAGAGAAGATATTTTTCTTTTACCGTGGCTTGTTTTCCGCGCGGCGAGCGGTTGATGAGGACGAAAGCATATGACCGGCGCGGTAAATCCTTTGGCTGTGTCAAAAAACAAAACCAACGGGCCAACTACCTAAAGGCATGAATGGGCCGAAGAGAAAAATAGGTACTTTGGCGGTACATCCACCTACATGGACTTCTGACACGGTAGCCGCTATCAACAAAGGTGCTAGAAGCTTCGAGTAGGTGTCCCTAATGACGTGGTTGCGGTCTAGTACATGCTATTTCCTTGCATCACGTGGCTACCAAAAAAAGTATTGCCAAAAAAGTTCTATCGCTTGTCCTTCGCAATGCCTAGCATTCGGTCGAGTCTTGGGACATGACTATCATTTTTCCGCCGTTGGGGTCTACGTATACCCACGAGACCAGGCCAGATGCAGCTGTTTGAGGGATGGTATCATTTCATGTTACTATTATATATCCCCACATCGGGGTTTGCAAACGTTTGATCACTTCGGCAATCACTACCTCGCAAGTCTCGTCGGTGGCCATCCCAAAACTAGTCAAGGCTACAGACGCCATATACCGAAGCTTCGGTATAGGGTTCCTCTGGTCTTGACAACTTTCTCTAGATCCTTCACGGGATCCTTTTGTTCCGTAATTCCCCTTCCTCCGCAACGGTGTCGGAGATAGAGGATGGTTCAAGATAAACGGGGCAAACGGCCGTTACAAACCATTTCCCCCGGGTGGAAAGTACTCCATATGTCTTAGTCGCCCGAAAGACCTTTACTGGCTAGCAGAAATTTAGTATCTGGTGCTCCTTCATTTCTCTGAATAAATATCTCGTCCTCGCAAAGACGTTTTAGCTCGGTCTCAAGCGGGACGTAAATCCGGCCTGTGCCTTGACTAATGTCGCCATACACTGGTGTGAACTCCGTGTAGTGTCTAGGTTGCGATACCACCGCAGACCTTTACTATGGATCCGTCGAAGGATGGGTTGACCGAATCTAGGAGAATCATCTAGTACAAGATTGGGATGCTCCGAAATATCACTATCATGCCATGAACCATACATTAGTTTCGTAGACACCCCGACCAGACGCCAGCGCCTCCAACATACTTCCTGTGTACTCTTTCCAAATGGAACTATTGCGGCGGGAAAATCTGCTCTCAGGAAGCCTACTAGTGTCCATGTACGCACAGAGTAAACGTCGCCCACCTTGTGGGGGAAACAAAAAAATAGCCGTCAAATGCTATTATTTTGTGCTGCGCCTTCTTACTCGGAGGAAATTAACTAACCACCGAGAAGTATATCACTTCCAAATAATATATGAATGTACATCTCGAAGGTATGGTAAGGTCGCCTCTCGTATCCTGGTCTTTTAAAAGTAAATATATGATTGTGGCAAAGAATCAACGATTTTGGACAAGGAATTTCTTTGCGAGGTAAGAATTTACGAGATATGCCCGTTAGGTAAAAACGCCATTTCTTTCTCGAGAAGATGCGCAATTTTAGGTTCAAACTACGAATTTCTTGATCTTGCATATTGTAACTTTGCGTACTTATAACCGGCACGGTTGGGAGTTGCCGATAGAAATATATGTAAGAGAACACGTAAAAACGAAAGTCACGCAGGATCATAGATTACGTGACGGAAGATCATATTCACCGTTATTCTATCGTCGCAGGGTGGATTTATCTAGCATTAACGGCACTAGTCACTTTTTTTATTTTGATCGATGGTGATCTTAAAGTTCCCATCACATCCGTAGAGTGAAGATTAAATATTAGTTCCGTTGTAGATAAGGGGACTTTGGCTTTGCGGACCACAATTAGTCGGTATGAGTGCTTTTTTCAAGCCATTGGCACTCCGGAGAATAACTTCTGGCCGGTAATTCCTTCTGTTCTAGAAGCTTGACGTACCTCCTTGGCTTGACTAACTTACGCCATTTACACAACTCTAAATCTTCTAACTCCTGTGGATCCCGCCACTTTCTAGCACGGATAAGACTTAATTGCGGCTAAGTTTAAAGCCGTGTGGTATTTTAAGGACTAGATTCCGTCACCTCCTGTACCACAGAATTTGAATTCTTCCATTCGGATTCGGCCAGAGGCGCTCACGATGACATGTCCCGGGATCTCACGGTAGAGGCTGGCGCAGACTAACCTAGGAACTTCTAACGCGGCTGGGGTTTTGTTGTCGGAAAGGTTTCCGGCTGGGCAAAGAAGGGAGCCTTTCCTCTGGGGAATTGAAAGTGGATAAGTGAACTGGAAGGGTCGGCTTAAGGCACGGTGACGCAGTTGTTGTAATGCGCTTCTATAGCTTTATGTCGACTTATCAAAAAGATTAGCAAGGGGAGGTAAATAAAGAAGAAAATGACAGGCTCAACTAAGCGTACTAAACTTTAAACGTGCTTTTATCAAGTTTTTAAACGGATATATACAGAAAAACAGGGCAGGGCCAGGGTATTAGTTGCAAGAAGAGACTAGCTTGAAATGTGTTTACGAAACTTCCGTTTCTGAGCGGGACAAAATATCAACGAAGGAATTTCTAGGGTGAATACAATAGGCCGCTAAGCCGATATATATGCATGACAGATCTCATTTTAACCAGATTTGGCCTGGTATAGCACCATTTAAGACCTTTTAGAAAGGAAACATCATCTGGGTAGAGGGACTTTATTTGTTCTGCATAGGGGTATGTATCTACTTATGTGAACCGAATATAATTTGAAATTAATTGTCTGGGATTAACTCCTAATATGGAATCGTTTGGTGCACAGTGTATGTCGAATAACCAACCATCGGGGTTTGTCTCTCGATCCCGATCTTTCGATTGTATCCCACGCACCAACTACCTTCGTGAGCCGGATATAGACAAGGAAAGTCAAGACGTGCAAGTATTTAAGTTTCCGTGTGCACTAACGCTTGAACCTGCAAAATATTCCCATGGATTCCTAAGACTGGCCATGTTGTCAAGCAAGTACCCCCACGGTGGACTAACTTTGCGACCCAACATCGTTTGATTTGCCGAGGGAGAAGTATAGTTGCGAAAGCTGGAATCTATAATAAACCTGTCACTGAAGGGAAGACCTCGTCCAAATTATCTGGGGGTCATTTCAGTTCTTGATGTATGCAGAAAATCCGGCCCCCGGAGTTTGCTTTCACTTGCAGTAAGCAAATTTGGGGAGAGGATGCTACGCCCCCGAACAAAATATTTCAGCCTACTGATTTTGCTGAATGACTGCTAAGTGTCTGGCTGTTCTTGACTTATGACAGTCACTTCTTAAATGTTTCAAAGTTCAAGAGTATTACGGAAATGTTGCCTAGGCTCGATGTGAGTCGTCATGTTAAATCCCTAGGACTCTGTAGTTGTCTGATAATAAAATCGCAATCGGAACTCCGAAACCAGGAAAAAAAAATATGACAGCAAGTTATAGATCTTCCAAATACAGATGTCTATCGAACCAAACACACGCTGTGGAGAGACTGCGAATTATGGTATTCATGCTCAAGGAGCAAGTGTTGCAGATGTTGGAGATTAATGTCAATATGCGATGTTAGCGCGCTATTTAGAGCTAGCGGGCTGTGGGAGTAACCTATTTGGTTTTAGAGAGCGCTAGTGCCTGTTCTAGAAAGTGCGGCCTGTGCGCGCTATGATGGTATGTATGGCCTAGAGACCGCGGTCTCTAGGCCAGGTATATCGAAGCTTCGAATTACGACTTACGAAGTACTCTCTCGCACTAACGCAGACCATGGCCGAGCTAGAATGCATTTGAACATAGCAAATGTTAAAGTATATAATGTTCCCCTGTTTTATTGGCGACCGTTATATTGCCTTAACTGTCCGTGGCGTTGTAAGGTCGGTGTATCCCGACTAGTGTCTCTAATGTGTACAAGCTTGTGAGAGGATAATCAAATCCACCTTGTACATTTCCATCATTGTTGGGTAGTGTAGGGACTTACATTTATATCCAAGACTTGAAGGGAAAATATGAGCATTCAGTTAACTAAAATGCTTCTTGCCGGCCGTCAAAGGTGGGGGAAACGTGATGGGGTTTGAGTTAGTGAACTTTGTTAGCGTAGCCAACGGTCAAAGATAAAACATAAGTGGTGAACAAGAACTATAAAATAGATGATTACTATTGACAGGAGTGGAAAGCTAAGGGAAAACGTCTTCGATAAGTTGACAGTTAGCGTATCCACTCCGGAAACCCGTGCTGCCTCTAAGTCCGGGATTTCCATCTCTGTGCGGCCTGCTACACTACCAACGTTGTTGTCCAGCGCTAGTCTGTTCTGTTAATCCGTTTTCTATCCTAGTTAGAGATCTGTAATGTAAGTATGTCGAACCGGTCTTAGAAGTAGGAAGCTTAATATCTTCTATCAACTGCGAGGCAAAGTTGATCAATTGAGTGATTTATCAACCTTTTATGGCAGTTGTGGATCATTCAGCCGAGATATGGCCACCTTGAGGGAGCTTAGTACTGCGATTGACTAAGATTGAGTTTCCCGTAGGACCCGCCGTGTACTCCGGAGGGGAACCCTTTGAAGGCCTGATACTGCCCTCGATTTATGGTTATATCTGTACCTATAGGCCAGATCCAAAACTGTTTATTCCCGCATAAAGCTTCTTCGAAAACAGACTTCGGACGTTGCATTGTTTCGCAAACTTATCTTATTCGGCTGATTATCGACTTACGTTTACAACCAAAACATTTTTACTCACTTCATCTATTTTTCGGAAACGATACCTATAGCGACAATATGGATTTCACAATCGCTGAACCTTATAAGGCATCTATGTTTACTATTCAAAAGAATAGACATGCTTGCGATAGATGTCAATCACAGAAATTATCATGTAAAAGAGAGTCATCTCGTGCGCCATGCGTTCGATGCTCGAGGGCAAATACCCGGTGTTATATCACACCGAAGTTGAAGCAGTCAATTAGCCTCAAGCGCCTCTCTCTACCAAACTTGAGTCCTCCCGGACGTATACACGGGGAAGTCAGTCGGTCAGAAGTTAGAGCTCCCCCGCCTCCATATGTAAGCTTTGCTTCCCAAGATATTTTCGACATCTTGTTCTGAATAGCTAACCATGCAATTAGCCCAGTCCGAATCTTTCGACCGATTTAGCGGATAGCATATTTAATCCAGAATTCCAACTATATCAGAATTCTACCGAAGACCCTATGGCGAGCCTATTGGATTTCAATTCAATTTTACAACTCGGACCCGACGAAACCGGCCAGGAGCGAATAACATACTTTGACACCAGTCCGCTCACTTCACCGAACGAAGCCTACTCTATACATACAGACCTTCACGCGCTTGTCAATTCTTCACCCGAAATACTGGACCTATCTCCACTTTCTGATATCCGAAATGAAAACTTTTATAGAATTGCACAACAATATCCCAATTCACATCAACCTACGACGGGCGCGGTCCATCAGCAATCTGTTAGTGAGCGACACAATAGCGATCCATTAGTCGAGTGTTATGACTGGATATACACCGTAACGGATCTAAACGCAAGGTTATACAAACATTATATGGCTAGCAAGCCATATCGGTACAAAGCAGCGCCGCCAATAGGACCGGGTGGTCCTGTAACATATGCCAAAGAGTCATTTCCAGTGGATCAGACATTTGTTTTATCGCAACAATTACTAGATTTGTATAACGAAGTTCGGCCTGGTCCCAGGAAAGCTGATGTTTTGTCTCAAAAGCGGCCGAGTGGAGGGAGCTCTACCAGCGGGGTACCACTGTCAACACCGGGTCATGGGGGAGACGACGACGCTCTGCAACCCTTACCTATGCTGAATGACTCGGGTTCTCTTTTGCTTCTTTTTTCTTGTCGGTTGAGATTACTACATATATACCAAAATTTGTTGTCTCATATTCAAGAAAAGCTTTGCGAAAGGGGGCCAAATCAATCAAGCGATGTTGGCGCTCAAGTTCACACCCTCTGTATGGGAGACTTTTCGCTAAACTCATCGCCAAAGCTACAGGCTGCCATAACACTTCAGGCTATGGAGTATTTTCTTAATAACTTCCCAGAAGAAACTCAAGTGGAGACTGATAACGACGCGGAAGACCTGTCAAATTATCCCAGTTTGGCTCAAATTGACAATGTCGCGGACATTACCTTGAAGGCGATCAGAAGCCTCGAAATTGAGACATTACTTACGATCAAAAGAATTAAATGTTTCGTCTAAAATGTATAGAAACGGTCGTGAGTAGACATGAGCGAAAATCAATAGACGAAGCAACATCTTGAATAAGCAAAGAAACATGTAGTAATCGGAATTTCCTTTCATCCGGACAAGGATTCTGTTTACAATAATCTCAAAGACGGAAGTAGAATTTACATGAGCTTTGTATTTTAGAACTGCGGTGAACCTCGCACACAGATTCCGAATGAGGAGATAGTGAAACGGAGGATGCGTAGCGTCGTCCCACAGCAGAAGATAAGAATATGCGTTTGGGTGTTACCTCCGATGGTTGCCGGAGATCTAGTTATGGAAGACCTTATTGTGCACAAACTCAATTTATTTGGGGGTTACTTATGATCTCTAAAATAGAGATATTTTTCACCACTTTCACGACTACGGCATTCTAGCATGACTTTCTATATGCAGGTATACTATAAAATAGCTTGGTAAGAACCTGCGCGATTATAAACTTGGAAAAGCTATGACTTACGCCACCGTCAACCATGAGATTTGAGCCAGTCGTATAACTTGATGCATCGCTTGCAAGGTAGAGATATGCGCCTTTAACTTCTTCGACATTCCCTTCTCGGCTAAAATACACGTTTCGTAATGTTAGTTTTGTGTTTCCAACTCAACAAAGTATTTTATGGCTATAAGGCTTTAACGTACCCCATTGGTGTCCGTCCCTTCCAAGGAATTCTCATCACGTCGGGGGCATTATCCAGCATTTCTGTTGTGATATAGGCGGGGCTTACGCAATTAGCCCGCGCAAACTCTACCCATTCAATCGCGAGGCCTTTAGTAAAGTGAATCAAAGCCGCTTTCGAAACGCCATAGGGAGTTCCAGCTTGCGGCATCAATTGCCGGGTACCGGATATGCTCGTGGTGACAATGAATGATCCTTGTGTGTAGTTTTCAAGCTTCGTGCCATTTATTGTCGTCCCCTCTATTTTCTGACGTTTAAAATGACGCCCAGCGGCCTTGGCAGCGAAGTAGACGCTCGTGAAGTTGATATCGAATAGATTGCGAAATTGCTCGGTATTGCTATCGATGATAGATCCATTAAGCCATGGAATACCTGCGTTTGCGACAAATATATCCAATCGTCCGTTGAAATCAGTAACAACTTCTTGTATGGCTCCACAGACAGCCTCCTCGTCGGTGATGTTGACTTGATATGCCTTGCAAACTATGCCATAATCCTTGGATATCTTGGCTGCTTTTTCAACTGCAACTTTGCTTGAATTATACCAGAGGGCGACGTTAGCGCCCGCTTCAGCAAAGACTTCCACAACGGCATAACCGATGCCTAAATTTGTTAAACTCGAATTAGAGTTCCGATTATCAAGAATAGTAAACTTTGCATTCTAAGGGATATTACCGGCTGCAGCTCCCATCACTATTGCAGTTTTGCCCTTCAAGGAGAGCAGCGGAAAGGTTCTTCCATTGCTTTTAGGTGCTACAGTGTTGTTATGCTGGAATATGCAGTCCCGCTGGCTTGGAAGCATCACGCCCTCCATTGTGTTGTGCTTGGGTTACGAGTTATGCGCACTTGTAATAACTTGCTGGCGAGCTGTGAGATTAGGGTGACGAGGGAAAACAAAAAGAAACCCTGAAGCCTATCATATATCCTTAGGATGTACGTTATCTTCGTCTTGTTCGATATTTGTATTTTCTCCCGAAACTCGATAAGAGTAGGAAAGCTGATAAGTTTATGTGGCGTTCTCAAATATTTAAGTATCATACCACCGAGCGACATTGCCGATACGACCAAACCATTCCAAAACTTGGGTAAATAATGTTATTTCGGCTTTTTCGGCACTTCTTATGATTTGGTCGGTGCTTTGTCGTGAGGTTACATTATTTTTGATGCGCAGGAGCCGACGCCTGACATAAATGTATGTTCGTTGGATGCGTATGCAGGTTACCGAATATTCGGTGGTTGATTCCTTACACGTCCTTGGGTCTTTCTCAAGGCCCAAAAAGCTATCTAGGGTTCCGTATCGCACCTCTAAGCCGAATTCAGAAGCAAATAGCCGGGTCATGGACCTGCAACAGTTTATTTTAACGATCTTTCCACTTGAATTTATATACTTTATTCTTTATGTCTTTGTTAAGATACACAAATTTGTCGCATATACTCAAATCGGGATTACACCAAATTTTGTCGGCAAATTCAGCCGTATCAGCAAAGCAATATGACAACGGCAGATACCCTAGAAAGATATCCTTCAATAGTGCCAAAAGACCTGGATTGTACTCAAAAGCCTACCCATGAATACCTTACGCATGAGATTGGTCAGTATTTCAAGGGAATGTAAGTTTACCATAAATCCCTAGGACTTGTTGGAGACATTCTATTCCTGATCAATATATGATAACACCAAGTCGACTGTGAGCTCATAATGTAATTATAGCTTTACAATACAGAATCCAGAAACGGAGGCCTTGATTGGCCCCTACACACATTTCTTATACCTCCCGCAAGCCGTTGCAAGTGGCTATTTCTTGAACGGGTCATCTCTATCCACAATTCCCGGGTTTTCTTCGAAGTGTCGCGAGATCGCGATATTGGCTGTAGGCGAGCACTACGACGCTGTTTATGAGTTATACAGCCACTCCCGTGTAGCCAAAAAGGTTGGGCTCTCTGATAAACAGATAGAAGATATACTGAGCGGGAGACCGCCGTCCGAGGGTACCGAACAAGAAATAGTCTCATGGGAGGTCGCTCGAGCGCTGGTGAAAACGAAGGGCCCGCTATCACAGGGGCTATGGGCGAAGGCAGAAATATGCTTTGGTAAATCTGGAGCTGGAGCCCTCATACACTATGTCGGATTCTATTCCTATACTTGTATTCTCTTGAATGGTGCAGCGGTTCCTGTGCCTGACGGGGAGTCCATAAGACCAATACCTAATTAATTCATTAGAGAGTACGTTTATCAATCAAGCTCAAACTCTCTTTTGCCCCTAGCTAGGCTAGGTAGATATATTGGTGATCAAAATAATATCTCATTTTCTCCTCTATTATTCGCGGATTTCCTATTGATCAAGTTCTTGTTGCAAAAACTTCAATAGTAACACATTTTGTGCCTTTTCTAAACTAAGCTAAGATAAGCTTACAAGCTTTTCTTGAAGATATAACCGTCTATCGGACTGATATAGGTCTTACGTGTAGGATTACTCATGAGGAGAGTTTATGTATACCGAGAGCTCTTGTATTCTTGGAAATATCCTGCTCTTTAAAAGGAGAATAATCTCAAGAGTATGGCAGATTTGATTTCCGCAATATATTCCTTGTTCTATCAATTTGCGTCTTAGACTTCCTAAAAGCCTGGAGGTACGTACATTTAAAGCGGAGCGCGTTTCTTCAGCTTTGAGTTTTATGGCTTATATACATGAGTTTGAAGCCGTGAATTCCTTGTGTAAGGGATTCATTACTTATTTCTCCGGTTTGAAGGTTCGTACATGACTCTTGACTACTTCGTCATTTTCAATAACTACATGATCGTATCCAATACTCATTAAAGCGCTTTGGTGATCAGCAAACTTCTTTTCGTCCACAAATAACGTATTTTGGTAATAATCGTCCGCAAAGGCGTCAAAGAAATCCTGCATTTTGCGAACATGAAAATCCGCAATACCATCAAAGTCTGCGACAGGCCAGCCAATCGTATCCGATAAGTTTTTGACTTCAGCTTTGTCCACGTGCATCTATTGTTCATTTATTAGATTAACCCCAATCTTATAATCAACCCAGAGAGCAAAACGTGGAGGAACATACTTGGACATATCTGATAAGTCCAAACTTTTTCATCCAAGCATGGCAAAGTGGACCATGATTATTAGCCCAATAGTCGTGAAATTCTTCAGTTGATATACCGGGAAGCTTCTTGAAGCAGAGACTGATGCGAATATATGGCTCGGTGCTCATGGTGGCTAGTTTTTCCGTCTACAGCGTGTTGAGTACTAGGTTAGAAAAGGAAGTAGGTGTTTCGATAATTTTGACGAGGACGTCGCTCAGCTGTAAGAATTGTGAAAAGACACAGGACATGAATAGTGACGAACTCTTAAGGAGAGGTCTCTTCTAAAGATTTATAAGCTGCCTGCCTTCGGATTTCTTGAAGTTTATTTCTCGTTCCTAATGTTGATTATCCCAATAAGGAAACGTTTCATAAACGAGGTAATTCGCAGTTTGAAAATTCCGAGCATGAACTATAGAGCTAAGTACATTCTCCGAATATACCTCCGTGTGCTGTACTTCGCCCTTGAGTAGATATCCATTCAAGAACAAGGGTCTCGTAGCACCGTACATCTGCACATAGAAGCGCTTTCTGCGACATCAACCACCGACCACTGGCGGGTATGAGACACACATAGGCATGTGTAACCCTGCACTGATAACGCTGATTGCAACGTGGCGCTAACATGGCTGTGGCCATGCCGCTCATTTGGGATTAATATGTGTGCACATCGGTGGTTACTATGATAGATATCTATACCATGCGCTGAAATGGCACCACTTTCTCAGCAACGCACCGGCAATTCTTCCCCTTGTGGGAAAACTGGAAACGAAGTTTTCGTTTTAACTCTTTTGGCAAGATACTAACCATTCTAGGTTAAAGAGTCGCCTTACGGCAGCCTTTAGCCAGGGGACGCTATCCCTGCAAGCTTGGTGGACCCTTGGGCTTCCCAACGTTCTGCGCTGCTTTTGGACAGGTATGACAAGGGCTGCTTAAATGTATCTCTTGGGGGTGCTGATGCTTTATTAGATTTATTTAGACAATAAATTCGAATTTATCGGGTCATTGAAGTTAGTTATGATTAAGTACTACCGTTAGCTTATGTTGCAAGGCACAGTTTACATAGTGGGTCCTTGGTTTGGGCTTCGATACGGGGACACGGTCACCGTATGCATATTCCAATATGTGCATATCCTATCTCTCTGCGCTTTATATCAGTTTAGCTACCCATTCTCAGTCTGAGCCGAAATAACATTTCTCCCTATCCATCAAAGTTTGCATTGCATCTACAAATATTCCCTCAGAGTGTCGATAAAGCAAAGAAGACTAAATGTATTGTATACTTTCCTCTAGCAAAACTTTAAATTTATGTTCTGTGCCTAACTTTTATAAAAAGCTTTTTAGCTACAAAAGAAAGAAAATGCGTTTTCTATGCCTGCATGGGTTAGGAACGAACAGCAAGGTATGACGAAACCACGATTTTGCTCTCTTCCCTCATCGATTAACACTGCTAAAAAATGACGACTTGCGGTCGACCCTTGGACTAGGTTTTTGAGACGCAAACAGGTGAGGGAGATTATCAATTCACATAAAAGTTCGGAACCTTTACTAAGTGATTTAGCGGCAATACGTGCGGAACTTGGAGATGAGCACACGTATGAGTTTGTTGATGGTACTGTCCCGTGGCCTAAGGCGCAAGGTATTTCATCATTGAATCTAGCACATATATCAAAATCGGTGCTAATTTGCTTTTGTTTTAGAACTGGGAGACCTATTTTCGGATGAAGACCAGTATCTAGCTTATTACGACCCATACAATTCACAAAGCATGCTCAAGGCGATCCATGAGCTAGAGGAGTACATAATTGAGGAAGGTCCATTTGATGGGTTCATGGGATTTTCGCACGGGTGTGCGCTCGTTTCAACGATGCTGCTTGGTCGGGCTTCGGAGAATGGCCAATGGCAGAACCCTTTCAAATGCGCGATATTTCTAGCAGCTGGAGGGCCAGTCAGTTGGGACGCGCTACATCGCAACCAAGTTATCTGGCTAGACTCTTCTTATGATAAGTCACAGATATCTATTCCCACAGCACATGTTTGGGCATTGAACGACAAATGGGGCCCATCAATGAGTGCTGTTTTAGAACAGCTTTGCATACCTCGAGTACGACATGGGCATGTTCATAACGAAGGACATACAGTGCCCGGCAGACGGTCCCCAGACACATTGCGAGCAGCAATGAAAGTCATTCGTCGGACTATTCAAGAAGTCGAAGCCGTATCTGGTTAAATAATTAGAACGCCATATATATGTATACAGAGTGCGCATGCTTCAAGATGCCAAATTGTGCTTCTGTAACTTATTGCTTTTGTGTCTAAATCTTTTCGTCATTTCGAAGTTAGGCTTTCGGCTAGATTTGAACCCTATCACCAAACTAAAAACCTATGATCCGGGCTCCTCGTAGAGATGTTGAACTTCTGAAATATACATACTTCAAGTTACTATCCTCGAGAAAGTAGAATAGCATGCTTGAGAGTAGAATAGCTAGCTCAAGAACGAAGCGTCTCTAAAATTTTAGTCACTTTAGACTAAAACTGCATTTCATAGACCTTTGGTTGCGCCATTACGTCGGTTGGCATCACTAGCAGAAGTTTATACAAATGTATTGGTGGCCTAACAGTAAACAGACTATATGGGCTAGGTTCATACCAAACGGCGTGCAGAAATTGATTTCGCCTCCCACAGGCTGGGAAACCACCTCTTCGTACGCAAATGAGCCAACTAATCCAGAACTCAGAGTCTTGAGCAATAGCCTTGGATATCGCCTGCCCACCATCGAGATTCGGAAGAACTAAGATTATGAATCGGTAGTTCCCACAACCAGAATGGATCCTTCGGAGCTTGCTATTACACCGACCACGCCACGCTCTTATCATACGAGTTTATCATGATAATCAGTAGCCACACTAGGGAAATTTAGACTCCTTAAGGCTATATTTATCGGTCTAGATAACGAATCTGCGTTTCGAGATCCACAACAGAAACGGCTACGGATCGCGACGAGAACCTTAGTCCGGAACTTGTATATAGGAAATTTCGAGTTTTGACCGACGTTGTATACGCTTCTAACGTCATACCTTATCTCACATTCCGTAGACTTAAAAATCAAATATCCGATTCTATAGACGCCTTATCGCATTTGTGTGCAGAGGGTCTATCTAATAAGGCCGCATCAACCGCCTTCTTATTTTACTCTGCCATTGAATTAAAATATAAATATCCTAGATATGTCATTGGCATTCTCTCCAGTTTAATCCAAGAGTCAATCATAGATCGCCCTCATTTAGAAATTTTCCTTTCTATCTTTTTTGTCTTTGTCAACCTCTGCAATGTCGAAGTCACAATCAGGAACGCTAGAGCCACTGGCAATAGTTGGCTTCGCTTTCAAGTTTCCTTCCGGAATAGAGAGCTCCGAAGCGTTCTGGGCCGCGATGATGCAAGGAGACACTGGACTCTCAGAGATTCCAGAGGGTCGCCTAAACCTTCAATCCTTTCTAGATATCTCCGGAAATCGATCCGAGACTGGCCAGGTAGGTAGTCATGTCTTTTAAATCCCGGGAGGCTGCTTCTGTAGATCTAGAGATGAAATTTTGTATCAGACCTGGTGTTGCAAATGAACCCACTGGATTTGAGATGCTGACAGCTCCTCAAAATCAGAAACCGAAAGGATATTTTATGAAATCGCCTATTGACAAATTTGATGCCCCGTTTTTCTCCATAACGGCAGAAGAGGCCATGGCCATGGACCCCCAGCAACGATTGCTCTTGGAGACTTCATATCACGCCTTCGAGAATGGTATGAGTAATTATCTGATTCAATGAAAAGCGTAACGCTAATTTGATATGACCGACAATAGCTGGTATTCCACTGAACAAAGTCCACGGCAGCAAGACTTCCGTTCACGTAGGATGCCTTTCATACGACTATCGGCTTGCTATATCGCGCGATGCCGAGGCAGCTACGAAGTACTCCGTGACTGGAACTGAAGTTAGCATACTAGCAAATAGACTCAGCTGGTATTTTAACTTGAAAGGACCAAGTATCTCCGTAGAGACGGCCTGCTCGAGTAGCTTGGTAGCTTTGGATCTGGCGAGTCAACTCTTGAGGAGTGGTGATACCGACATGGTAAGGACTAGTCCCGGGTTGAATTAATGCGATACTATAGGATGTATCCGGATACATCCCGGATGCGGAAATCGCTAGCCGGTGATGTTACCGTTTCCCAAAAGGTCCAAATATCAGGCAAATTTTGAGTTTGAGGCTAAAACAAATTTTCTATCATGATAGGGAGTCGTTGCCGGCACTAGTCTGACTTTGATGCCAGACTTATTCCTCTACCTCGATAATATGGGATTCCTCTCCCCAGACAGCCGATGCCATAGCTTCGATTCTCGCGCCAATGGCTACGCTCGCTCAGAAGGTCTCGGAGTTATCGTCATAAAAAGACTCAGCGATGCGATTAGAGACAATGATACTATTCGGGCGGTGATACGCTCCACCGGAAGTAATTCAGACGGTTATACGCCAGGTATTACGCAACCAAGTGGAACGTCCCAGATAGCCTTGATTCGCGATACGTATGAGAAGGCTGGTCTGTCCATGCAGCCGACTCGTTTCTGCGAAGCACACGGAACAGGTACACTCTTGGGTGATCCTATCGAGTCAAATGCTATTGGAACTGCCTTCCGGAGTTCCCGCAGCGAGGACGATCCACTGTTCATGTAAGTTCCTATTATCTATCATTAAATCATACAAATCTGACCCGGGCTTCTGAATAGTGGCGCGAGTAAAGCGAACATTGGACATCTTGAAGCTGCTAGCGGAATTGCGGGAATTATAAAGACAATTCTCATTCTAGAAAGAGGCCTCATTCCTCCAATCGCTGACTTGGTCGAACTGAACCCAAATATCGATGATGCGTATTATAAATTGAAGGTATAGTCCTCGTACCCCGTTGGTATCACAGCCGAGAGTAGAGAATTTTTAGTAGATTGATTCCAGAAGTTGGAAGACTTGATAAACTTGTCAAGGTAATAGTTCGATGTCGGCTAACGGTGATATTCTTGGTAGTTTCCCATGCGTGCTGTGGCCTGGCCTGGCACTGGTTTACGCCGAGCTTCCGTGAATTCTTTCGGATTCGGGGGTACTAATGCCCACGTGGTCCTCGACGACGCATATGGCTTTCTCAACGAGAACGGGCTTGCATACAAGTCCAAGTACATACGCTCAGAGGTCGGTGACGAGAAAGTGTCGCTTGGAGCGGAACCACATGTTGAAAGACCCTACCTTTTAACCATTTCAACGGCGGACCGCAATGGCATTCAGCGAATAGGAAATGTGTATGGTAGCCATTTTGCTGGATCTGAAGCAGTTGCGAACCCTGATGTTTGCCGTCGATTGGCATATACCCTAAACCACTGTCGTACTTCGCTGCCTTGGAAGTCGTACGCCGTGGTTAATTCGATAGAGACATTGACTACTTTAGGGAGCGAGCTGTCAGTGCCGAAGCGTCCAGCAAATAACAAAGCTCCAAAGCTTGCTTTCGTATTTACCGGCCAAGGTGCTCAGTGGCCAAGAATGGGTCTTGAATTGATGCATTTTCCGGTCTTTGCTGAAAGTATCTACAAATCAGCAGAGTATCTTCGCTCTCTTGGGTGTAAATGGGACCTTGAGGAAGAAATTAAAAAGAAGGACCCGGAATCGCGCATGAGTGAGCCAGAGATCAGTCAGCCGGTCAGCTGCGCTCTTCAGATCGCACTCGTAGACCTCTTAGAACGGGTCAACCTGCGACCTTCCTTGGTTCTTGGCCATTCTTCAGGGGAAGTCGCTGCGGCGTGAGTAAACCTAAATTTACCATCTCTTTATCAGTTACGCCACATCCTTCTTGTGGGATTCTGATAAGAAGCTAACATGGGCTTATAAAATAACGGGTAGTTACTGCAAGGGAGCAATCTCGCATCATAGCGCGATCAAGATAGCGTATTTCCGTGGTCTGGGCGGGGCTGCGGCTTCGCGAGATAAAGAGAAGAGAACTATGATGAGCGCGGGGCTTTCTGAAGCCGAGGCTATCACCGCATTGAAGGAGATATCATCAACTTATGATGATATTCATATCGCATGCATAAACAGCCCTACCAACGTTACACTTGCGGGAAGTGAAAGCCATCTTGAGGCACTGAAGTCCATTCTTGACAAGAATGGAACATTTGCTCGTAAGCTCAAGGTTTCTTGCGCGTACCATTCGCCACACATGATACCGATTGCGAAGGAGTATTTCTCCTTAGCTGGGGAAATTAAAGGACGATACGATAAGGCGGATGGAAAGACTACAAACGGCATTCCTATGATATCCTATCTTGATGGAAAAGAAGTCTCGAATGAACGCCTCCAAGATCTCGAATACTGGATAACCAATATGTGCTCTGCAGTCCGCTTTCCTGACAATGTCACTGGTATAGATCGACTAGCTTCCTTGGCTAACGGTCGGAAAGCACTTAATCTAAGCCATAGGAAAGGCATTCAAATTACAAATATTCTAGAAGTTGGACCCCATAGCGCCTTGAAAGGTCCACTCAGAGAAATAATGAAAACTTTCAAGTTCGCAAAGGACATCGAATACGATAGTGTTTTGATTAGAGGGAAATCAGCATTGGACTCAATCTTGCGTGCAGCAGGGAGTTTGCATTGCTCAGGGTTCGAACCGGATATTGTCTACCTCAACGATGAAGAGAAAGATGGCGCTCAAAACATAACATCACTCGTCGATCTTCCACCTTACCCATTCGCGCATAATCGATCTTATTGGGGAGAAAGCAGACGAAGCAAGAACGAGCGTTTGCGTCCACATCGACCTAACGAACTCCTCGGAAACCGCTCACCAGACTGGCACCCCTTCTCGGCCAATTGGCGAAACTTTTTGAATCGTTCCAAACTGGAGTGGCTCGAAGACCATAACATAAATGACTCGGTCCTTTACCCAGGAGCTGGTATGTTGATTATGGCGATTGAGGCCATGAATCAGTATGCTCGGGAGACTCTCGAGATAACCCCAACAGCATTCTCGTTGAAACAAATCGAGTTCCTATCTGCCATCCAGATACCAGACCCAGGGACAGATCTAGAAGTCCAAATACTTCTAAGGCCTCTCGAAGACGGCGCAGTCAAACTAGGATGGTTCGAGTTTGAAGTGTTCTCAAATCAGGTCGGCGACCAGTGGAGAAAGAATTGCAAAGGATTGATTCAAGTAGATGTAACCAACACTGAAGCGGCACCTGAAGCTTCTTCTTCTCAGTTGAATAAACACAATAAGAAAGCACGAGAGTATTTCTCCGATCAGGGCGACCAGGAAATAAGTCACACGCCGCGTACACCAGGAAGTCCGCATATTTTTAGCGATGCGGAGACTATTGACAGCCTTCCTTCGTCACCAGGATCCGAAACCCCAATAAAGGTTGACCTAAAGGACTGCGGATCCCAATCTGCTCCCGCTTATCTCGGAAAGCACGACCTGGAAAACTTGCCGGCTTTCGAATTCTTCGAGAGGATCAAAGAAGCGGGCTACAAATATGGCCCCTCGTTTCAGAGATTAGATGACATTCGCTACAAGTCTTCCAATGAAGTAGAGGCAATAGTCAATATCTATAAACCAGCCAGTTCGAATACGCACCACGGCCATGGCACGCGTACCATTGACAGTGCTAATATTATCCACCCTACTACGATGGATGCGTTATTTCAGCTCCCCTTGGCTAATATTCTACGAAATAACAAGAAAATGCCTACAATGATACCCTCCAAGATTAAAAGTCTTTGGCTTTCGGGAACCGGGCTAGGAAGTGGGGCTTCATCTGTTTATGCAACAGCTTCTCATGATTTTTCCGGATATCGTGGTAGCGAGCATACTGTTTCCGCTTTCGATTCTAAAAACAACAAAAAGATTGAAGTTATCGGTTACGAAATGGCTAGAGTATCTGGAGGAGAGACGACCTTGGAGGAAATGCAAAAAAATGATCTGCACCACTGTTGGAAGTTCAAATGGGAAGATATATCAACTCTTCCAATCGAACTTGGCTCAGCTGATCCGAAACCTTGTTTAGTTGAAGTTCACGTTCACGAAGCAAGCATCCCAACTCTGCAGCTAGCTAGCTCCCTGAAGGCCAAGCTAGAAAAAGCTTCCAACATAACTTGCAAAGTTATCGCATCATGCAATGGCATTGACAAGTCGGCCAACCTTAGGATCTTCTTATGGGATATGGGCGAGCAGTCTGTCCTATACGATATAAGCAATGAGGACCTTTCGCTTTTACAGAAAGGATTAGATACGTCAAACAACGTATTGTGGGTCCGATCAGTGGATTCTCTCGCCAATGGTTTTGCTTCCCAACACTTGGTTGACGGTCTATCAAGAGTGGTACGCCAGGAACATAGCATGGCAAGTTTTGCGACTCTCTCACTTTCTGCTTCCCGTCAAGGAACTCCGGATCAGCTAGTAGCCATTTCTCAAGTTTCCGAAATTCTTCTTTCAGATATCGACAGTATCAATTTGCCACAGTCATTCAGAGAAATTCCTAAAGGATCCATCGAATTCTGTAGACTGACAGAAGCGGCTGAGCTCACAGAGAAAGTTCAGTCAGCTAGGCTAGCCCCAGTTCCCGTCAAGGCGCCATGGGGTAGCTGCGGACCTTTGAAAATTGCTGTCGGATCTCCCGGAGTTCTTGACTCAATCCATTTCATCGAAGACTCAGAGAGTAATGACAAGAATCAATTATCAGATAATGAGGTAGAAGTAGAAGTGAAGGCCGCAGGTGTCAATTTCAAGGACTGTCTCATTGCTCTTGGCGCGCTGAATGAAAGTACAATTGGCAGCGAGATATCTGGTATTGTAAGGCGTATGGGTCGCGACACTGAAAAGCACGGCCTCACAATCGGAGATACCGTTTGTGGTTTCGCATCGGATGGATATCGAACCCTCTATCATACAAAAGGGTCAAGTCTTTCACGCGTATCGGCTTCTAAATCCTTGACACATGCAGCATCTGCCTCGATTCCGGTAAACTTCGCTACCGCGTGGCATGCACTAAAGCATGTTGCTCGAGTCACCACCGGGGAGAAAGTTTTGATTCATTCTGGAGCAGGGGGAACTGGTCAAGCAGCCATCCAAATTGCACAGTACCTTGGAGCGACAGTATTTGCGACTGTCAGCACACAAGAAAAGAGAGATCTACTTACTACAAAATACAACATACCAGCTTCCCACATTTTCAACAGCCGCGATACTCAATTTGCGAAAGAAATTAAGAGAATGGTGGGTGATGTTGATGTGGTGTTGAACTCTTTGGCTGGGGATGTTCTTTTCAGTTCCTGGGAGTGTATCGCTCCTTTCGGACGATTCGTGGAAATTGGAAAGAAGGACATCCAATCTCAAGGTCGACTTCCAATGGCACAGTTCGAAAAAAACATCTCATTCAGCGCCGTCGACTTGGGTCATATGTACCTCCAGCGACCAAAGTATGTTGCCCAGCTTGTTGACGAGGTTCTAGCGCTCTTCGGAACCGAAGGTGTTCTTCACCCAGTCCATGAAGTACAAACATTCGATGTCTCTGAGATAGTCGAAGCATTCAGATTGATTGGAAGCGGAAAGTCAACTGGCAAGATTGTGGTAGAGATAACACCAAACAGCGAAGTACCGGTCATTTCCCAACCCAAGCAACGCTCGAGCTTCCCAGAGAATGCGTCGTACATTATTGCTGGTGGTTTGGGTGGTCTTGGTCGTGTGGCCGCTCGTTGGATGGCTGAAAGGGGTGCAAAACATCTTGTCTTGCTATCCAGATCGGGTCCACAAACGGCCGAGACCAGAGCATTCGTCGCTGAGATTCAAGCGACGGGCGTCAATTGTCTGGCACCAGCATGTGACATCTCAAACCGCGAACTTTTAGCAAAGACTCTTAAGTCACTCGATATTCCACCCATCAAAGGGTGCATCCAATCGAGTATGGTTCTAAGGGTAAGTTCCCCAAAAACAGACTAAGCTATCCACCAACAACCCCTGGTCTCTCAGGCTTTGATACATTACATATATGCTAATAATCTTCCATAGAGTGCCCTTTTCGCAGATATGCAGCACAGCGAATGGACAGAGGCAACCGCAGCCAAGGTAGCCGGAAGTTGGAACTTGCACGAGCTTCTTCCAAAGGACCTTGACTTCTTCATCCTGTTATCATCCGTTCAGGCCGTATTCGGTGCCAGAACTCAGTCCAACTACAACGCGGCCAATACTTACATGGATGCACTTGCCCTGCACAGGGTTTCCAAGGGCTTAAAGGCAGTCTCGGTGATGTTGGGAGTGGTGACTACTGACGGCTACCTCGCTGAGGAAGAGCACCGTGATGAAAGAGAGCTCCTTTTGGCACAAAATACCTACCATGGTGTTGAAACCCCAGATTACCACGCACTCCTGGACTTCTACTGCGATGCGAGCTTGCCTTTGTTACCAGTCTCTGAGGCACAAGTGACGCTAGGAATGAAGTTGTTGCAAGTCGACCCAGATTCGGACAAGCTAGGCACCATTTGGGGAAGAAACCCAATGTTCCAAGCCCTTCGTCTTTTGACGGAAGCTGAAAGCTCTAAAGGCTCGAAAGAGTCTTCTAAGCAAGATGTCGCTTCTTTGATTTCCGCTGCTAAGACTGCTGAAGAAGCTGGCCAAATAGTGGTTTCAGCACTAACCACTCGTTTGTCTTCGACTATAGCCGGTATGGATCCAGAAGAAATGGATCCTAGCAAGCCTATCCAATCATACGGTGTTGACTCCTTGCAAACAATGGAGCTGCGTAGTTGGTTCCTCCGATCTTTCAAATCTGATCTCCCTACATTTAGCATCTTGGGTGCGCCCAGTTTGACCGCATTGGCCAATCTGATTGTCGAAAGAAGTACATTGAGGACGAGTCGCTGAGTGCGAAAGCAATATATAGATTGCTATATATGGTGGAAATTGGCGATGGCGAATGTTCTCTCTTTGCATCACCTTTTACTTAACACTCTTTTGGTTCCGTTGTATTCTCGTCTCCGTCCCTACCGGATTTAAATTGTCGCATTTATTCTACTCTCTTACCTTCACTTGGTCTGCAACCTGTACAAGCTTCAATAGAATGTCAATTATCTTAGCTTATTAAATTGGTCAAAGCTACTTTAGATGAAAATCCCACCCATGCAAGCATACCCTTGTTCAGTCACCGCGATATTTGCAGGGTCTACGAAGGTAACCTCGACATGCCTTGTGTGTTGTGCTTGGAATTTACCACAGACCTTAGCCAGCCAGTCTGGGGCTGCCGATTGGCGATACATTACTACCGACAATCCTATATATCTATAGATATTTTGCGGGAACAGGGATGAAAAAATATGATTGTTTCATGAAAGGGAGGAATAAAGACACCACGCTGATAATCATGCAAAGATATCCAACATCCTACACTTATCAGCAGCGCGAGCCTAATAGGAAAAATGCAATCAAAAAACTAGAATGAAACGCCAAAAAACACCCTTTCCCTTCAAAAACAAATTGGCATCAGAAGGAAAAAAACCAAACATGAATAAGAAACAAATCCAACTTCTCTTCGCTATCAATGTTCATGATCTTAAAAGGAACTCTGACTTTGCCACATGAATTCAATGAAATGCGCTGTTGTAAAAGGTCATAGAGAAACTGTGAACCGGCAAGCGAAAAACAATACAAAATGAACCGCTGGTATCATTACCCAATTAACGCGAAGTTTTTATCCCACCAGCTAAAAGCTGTGACAAAAGAATTTGCTCACAAAATACAAGAAAAGGTTTCTCTGCATTTCACCACCGCCGCAATATGCCACGGTAACACCTCTTTCATCATATCAATAACTCCAAAATGCTGCGCCAAGGTGACAAGTCCTCTATACTGTGTGAGGACTTCTCTTAATATATCTTCATTAGATTGCGGACTTGTAGGAACTTGAGATGGAGCGGTGGGCCCGCGCTGTCCGTTACGAATTAATGATACAGCTAAGATCACTGGATCATCGGTTTCGTTAGGGCCACTTCGCTTGATGAGATAGCCGCTAGCGAGTGCAGGTCGCGTTTTGATGATAGAATCCGAATTGTTCAATGGATGCTGTAGCAGTGCTCCCCAGGTTTCGTCCGTGTAATCGACTAATGCAAATTCGTTGTCTATTTCTGGGCCGGGAGTATCGCCTGGCGTGAGCGCGCCTCCTTGTGATGAAGCTCCAAATTGATCTGGTGAGACCCCGGATGACTGAGGTGTTGCTCCTGGTGTGCCCACAAATTGCGCTTGTCCGTTGAAAATATGCGGTGATATCGAAGGGATAGAGCACTTAAAAGTGAGAGGCGGGGATGGATCGGAAGAAAATACCGTCAAGGTATTCGGAACGGTACAGTCGTTAGAAAGTTTTGTCCACACTAAAGAGTCAGGTTTAAGTTTATGAAGTGCCACGGCATACTTGAAGGATGAGGGGCTCTTACGTTCAATTTCATCGTCGTCGACGGCACCAACCTTGACAAGTGATATTCGCCAGTGTACTCGTTTCTTAGAGATTATCTTGTTCGTCGCTGCCCAGATCTCCTTGCAAATGTCATCAAAGGACTTGAGGATCACAGTTCCGGGTATTCCGAGACAGAAGTTGGCAATCTCCTTGATTTCCCCACAATCATCACTCCAGGCAACCGAGATCCAACGTTCATCAATACTCTGCGCATACGCAATGTGAAGGCACATGTTTTCCTGCAATATTGCTGGAGAAGGATCTGGCGATACTTTGAACGCTATGGACTTGGGTGGGAGCTTCGCGAGAGTAAGAGACGGCGAGTAGGTTTCTTGTGGAAAGGTCTAGATAAAATTTAGTACCATGCTGATGGCGCTTGCATTGATATTAGTTTGACTTACCTGAGAAAGATGGTCCTGGATTGTCTGGGTGCACCGCTCGTATACTTCAAGGGCGCATCGAACCGATTGGTTATGGCTTTGCGCAGCCAGACCGTCATATCCCATAAGATTTCTAAGCGGTACGATTTGAAGGATAATGTTGTTAGGATATACGCGGAGCGACGAGTTGAATGCGTTCACATATGTCTTCTTAAGCATATGGAAAGCAACACAGATGTCGAGTACCGAAGACGGCGCATCGAACGGGTTCACAATGAAAAGAACTAAGTTCTGCAGCTCATCCTCAATCTCGACCAGCGTCTCGCCTAGAGGGATGAAGTTAGTTGAAAATGTTATAATTGCATTACGTAAGAAATATGGCCTTACCCAACTTCGCAATTCCATCACAAAATTTTCGTAGCGTGATCTTCTCATCGTAAACCGCTCCCTTCTCTCGAACTTGCGTGGTTATCCCATGAACGCCTTCCACAATCAACTTTGTGTTGATGGGGAGAGTCTCTCCAAGTCGACAGCTCTCATATGTCGTGCTGAATCCGTCCATATACGCTGTCGCCGCCGTGCTCAATCCGCTCTCAGAAGGAAAAATACACGCCATAAGCATATCCTTTGGGCCACTATGTGGTGCCAATCCGAAAGTATCCCAGAAATGTAGTGCCGGAGGTAGAAGTTCAACCGGGCTATTAGGTAGTGTGGCGTTTCTGTGGACATGGACATGTGGCGGTCCGATTTTGAAAAGCTGCGTCGAAGTAGCAGCATCTGATGATTTCGGTCGATTGACAGGTGTCAAACCGGTGGAAAGACTGTGTACATCCATGATACCCGGGCTTACTCCATAAATCGAATTCTTAGGTCGGCCGAGAACTCCGTACACTAGAGCCTCTAGTGAGCATCGGGATGCAAGGGTACCAAATACTTCTGATAGTAGCTCTTCGATGTCGTCCTCATTTCGTGTCGACTGCTGCTTAATTTGAAAGATCCGCTCCGGCGGTTCGTGGATACCATTGGCATCAACTTCAACACTAGATATACGTCCATACGAAGGACTTGTTGGGTTGAAAGATGATATCAAGTAGGTGTTCCAAACCACTTGTTCTTGCAACAGAGCGACAATGTGCGTAAAATCTTGGGACAGTATTCGATTCGAAATATCATCGTTGTCAGGGACGAAGGAAAACACTCCGGCTAAAGACATGTCCGTTTTATTGAAGTCACATAGTGTTCGCTGAGTTGTACTCAGATTGTCGATATCTTTGTCGTTCAGGTCAGCCATATCTGCTGACCATTCTGGCGCAGCGTCCAGGTCATTCTGCTTATTTGAGCCTCCGGGTACTTCAACTCCCTGGACTTTGTTGTTGGAACCCCAGTAATCTCGCTCCGATGTGTTCCTCTTTCTCTTGAGCCCGTGACGAATACCTTCCGGTGATAGCGAGGTAGAATACGACGAACTATCAGGACCCCCTTCATTTGAGGGGTCAAACATATCTTCATCTCCACTATCGTATTCGTCCGTCGTTGTACTCTCCTCGTCTGAACTACCAGTATCGGGTATCAGATCACTCCGCTCCTCGTCGTCCTCCAGAAACATGATATCCCTACTGAGTGGTCGTCCAGAGTTGCGGTACTTTTTTATTCTGGGGAATGTCGCACTGAATTTTCTCGTCTGAGACGGCTTCTTTTGAGGTGTGGAGTCGTCATCTGCACAGAAAAATCGACCTCCGACCATGTACTTCTCGTCAGATCTCTCCATGAATGAAGGAAAATCCACTGGGCTGTAAAGGCTTTTGCGTCTGCTTAAAGACGAGATTAGATGGCTCTTAGGTTCTAAGAGAGGAGTCCCTTTGGGGGAGCCGGGTGCCAAGAGCAAAAGTTTCATAGCCCTTTGGGGACTTAGAGGCGGAGTCTCTACTTGGACGATGGCATTATCGCTTCCATCCGACTGTGTATCTATCCGTACGAGTTTGTCGCTGTTGCTTCGTTGTGTGAGGATTCGGTTACCGTCAATCTGAGAACCGATGGAGTTGGAAGAAACGTTGCCATAGGATAATTCAGCTTGCATGTCCATCGCAGCACCAATGTCATCCAAGTCAAGATCCATGTCGTCAAGAAGCTTATCCTGAGCATATGACCCGAGCGCGCTAAATCCAATATTCAACTCATTCATATTTTCGGAAAGGGCAGAGGTTGATGGTCGCGCCTGTATCTCCGAAGTGATTTCCGGTTTCTCGAGACCTATCTCGGCAAAATCATCGGTACCGCCAATTTTATCAAAAAATCCGAAATCGTCTTCAGTAATATCGAACAAGTCATCCTCCATCCCAACATCCTGTACCCCTCCGACACCTCCGAACATATCATCGCCAGTCTTGGTATTATCGTCATCTTTCATCCACGCGTCGTCTAGATCCATTTCTGTGCTATTAACGGTTGCTTCTGCTGTCGGTGGCGCAGTAGGAGGTTCCACAACCGCTACTGTCGGTTCTTCCACAACCTTAGTATGTCCCGGGGTAGGCGCAGTCGGAGGTCCGCCTGGAGTTGGATGTCCATCATTCCCAGAAATGACATCTGGGGGTGTCGGATAAACGGTACCAGAGCGATCCGTTGTAGGCGCTATTAATGGCAGTTTCCTATCTGGTTCGAGTAAAGGAACGGCTTTACTCTTAACTTCCAGTCGGCGTTTCTTTTCCGCCTCACGAGATGCGGCACCCGCCAACCAAGACTCTGAGAACTCCAAGCTATTTCCAGTATTATACCAAGTCAACTGCCTGGCTAGATCCCCACTTCCCTCAGAATTGTTGCTTGACTTGACTTGCACAGTTGCGCTGAGAGAAGTTGAGATTGCCTTGGGCGGGCGCTCCTTATTTGGGTACTTTCGAAAGAAGATAAGTGGACTCGGCCAAAATATTTCAACAAGCCCTTCAATGTCAGACCAGACCGCGATCTTCGTCCATTTGGCAGAGTTTAGATTGTCGATCTCAATGCCTCGATCAGAAAGCGACTTTAGAACAAATGCCTTCCACTCAGGTGTTGCAGTTGCAGTTGCAGCAGCTTCAGTATTGGGTTTCGGGATGTGTCTGCCGATTATACCGCTTGGCGCGAGCCAGACATCTTCTTCGATAGTTTCAGAGACCTCGGCTTCAGAGAATTGTTGCATAGCTGACTGGGTAACTGTTTTCGGCGTGATTTGTAGGCTACCATCGTCTAATAGACTTAGTGAAATTGTTGTGAGGAGTGGCGGCGGAGGCATCGGAGAATATGAAAGAATGTCAGAGCCATCTTCGAAACCCAGTCCTAGACGACGTCAGAATTCTGATTAATGTGATGGGGGGATTTAACATACCTTGTTGTGGCTTCGGAAAAAAGGTGCAGAGGTTCAAAGGGATCCAAGAGAAGGAACTCGCTAATCGATAAGACAATAAAGACATCATGGCTAAAAGACACCTTTGCGCTATAGTTTCTTGTTTCGAGACGGGTCTAGTAAGAGCGGGTCGAGAGGTGCTCGTAGTTGAACTACCAGGCTTGCTGCCTGTCACGGGAGACCCCACAGCAGACAGACTCATGTTGGGCCCCCTTTGCTTCGATAATTGCTGCAGCATGAAGACGTCTCTATGGGTACCACTCAAATCGATAGGGTCCGATTGCGTACCCGGAGACATTGTCGTATCTAAAGGTGGTAGCGGTTGTAACGACATCAAGTCTTCAGATTTTTCAGAGGGGTCGGGATTTAGAATTTCGAAAAGCTCATGGATGTGGAGGACGTCCTTCGTTTTCTCTGCGGCACTCTATCAGTAATCGACTTATGCAACTTGGAGACACGAGATATGATATACCTTCCAGGCCCCAAACCATCGGCTCCCACCCTTTCTCGCTCGTCCCCGATCCATCATAACTGTTATAACCTGAATCCGACGCTAGGGTAATATCGCCCTCGTTCCCATCCAGCTGGAATACCCATAGCTCTGAGGATTCCGAACATATGGTAACGCATTTACCCAGGCGGCGCAGGTTCGTATCGGCTTTAGATAGCACTCTCCAAGCTGGAGCAGAGCCTAGTGTTGATGATATACGGTATACGGAATATGATATTTCTGATAAGTTGTCCTGTCGCGGGTTAGGTTAGGGTTATACATCGTGCGAGAAAAATAAGAGACAGGTCTCGGCAAACTCACTATCTTGAAAACATTTGTCAGGCAGGTTTCCGGTAGTTCCATGCTTGAGACATGCACCTCAGCGGAAGGGCGACGGGATCAAAGCGCGTATGTTTAGGAGATTCACGGTCACCGCGCAAGCGTCCGAGACCTCGGGAAAGCAATCGTAGACGGGAAGGTGCTGTAGTTCGTCCGGGCCAGTATACAGAAACTAATCGAGTGACGACATGGACTCCATACAGATTGCATCGGTTCGGGATCCTGCGGACATGCGTCAGAATGAAAAGCGAGAACCGCTAGCCCGCGATATATATCCCAAGCGCCAAAGCCAGATGTTGAGAGAAGTTGAGAGAGCGTGGCAGGATACTCGTAGCGTCGTGACAGTTCGAGGCAAAACCACGAGAAAACAACGAATCGGAAATCAACAGCAAGGCGGAGGTATGCGACCGGCCAATCCAGACCCCACAGACGAAGGGAACCGCTCCAGGCTTGGAAAATGCAACGTCAGACGATAATACAGGGGGTAGTATGCGGTTATGAGGTACGATGAAGTCGAGTCTCAGGCTGTCGCGGGGGTATATTCGACTGGACGCGAGGGTTGTTGGTGTCGTTGGTGCGAGCGAGGTAAGTTTTCGGCTGGCGCTGAATAAGTATATTACGGTACCTACACCCCAGTTACGCTACTGGCATTGTAGCCGAAAGCCTGTCAAATCTATGTCAAGCCGACGTTGAGGGCAGGCGAGAGAGACAGAAAGAAGCCGGTTCACTCGGCGGGAGGAGGATCAGGGCCTGCAAGGAGACTCTCTCTCTCGAGGGGCAGGAGGAGGAGGATGATGAGGAGGAGGAGGAGGATTCGATAGATACGAGGTATTCAGGGTCCGGGCAGCACCGATCGCGACGAGGACGGTTGAATTGTGGCTTCGAAGACGAATACGCCTAGGCATCTACCGCTCTAATGTCTAGTGCATGATCAATCACGAAGACCGGGCCATGCATGGCATGATGAGCATGAGCATGCGAGAAGGCGCTAGTCGCCCGCGAGGAGCGCCGGAGTTCGACGAGGAGGCTGAGAACACCACACGGTCAACACAGCCGCCTGCGAGGGCCATTGCGACTGCGGATGACGGGTCTAGAATAAACGACGTCCGCGACTTCTTTGGTCCGGGCATTTATCTGCACCGTTAAAACGCGATCCAGCATGTTTCCACGTGCGCGCTCTCGCATAATTACATTAAACGTGCGCGGTCGGTTGAGGCCCGAGACCATGTGAAGTTTCTCAAAAGATAGGACACGCCGCCTATCGTCAAACTTTGTCTCGTTAACCAGACGCGAGCACGAAGTGCGGAGGTCAAACTTATATTGCCTCCACTGAAAATTCAAAATTTGATGCGGAGATATAGATAGCATAGCATATGTATTAATACCATTGCCGTATACATATAGACATGCAGCGTTCATCCATCTCACTGCATCTATATCCGAACGATGCATCTTTACCCCCGGATTAAAAATGTTTTTATAAGCGTTTGAATTACATAAACCAATGAACCTAAGCGGGAATATAATCAACAGCCAAATCATTGAAACCTTTCAAGTCCCTTAGCCATATTATCCAAAATTTGGCGAGGGGATCAGTCGGACTGCAGTCCATCAAGTTCCATTTGTCGAATACGCATGCGCCACATTTCGCCACATTATGGGGCGCGAACTAATCCCTGCCAGCGTAGATGAATTTATAAGACACCGCCACGTGTGAGTATGGCTTGGTAACTGACGGAATGCTAAACCTCTAGTTACAAAGAGGTTTAGCATTCCGTCCTTGTTAACCCACAATTCAGACGACTTTTTCTCATCTTTGTTCCCGCAAGAATAAATACATACAATAATATACTATCTGCCAACTCGGCTTAGCTTTCCATATCGTAAGATCAGAGCCTTTGAGTAGCATTTTCCGGATATCGCATACGTAGCTTACCTATCTGTGATGGTGGCTATTAATCTTGCTAGTTAGCGTAACTCACGACGTAAACTACACTCGCAAGCGTAATTGCAGTTGAGTGCGATCTGACATCGCAATATCATTGACTAACTCATAGATCATCTATAATTAGACTTCGAACCTCGTCTCGTACTCTTCATCATCCCACTTAGATACAAATGCCTATCGAGTAGGAACTCAAACCTTGAAATTTTATTCAAAGAAAATTTGCCAGTTCCAGACAGGCCATTCCTTCTAATAGAACTTCAAAATTGCGCGCCATGGAATAAGAATGGCGAATTTTGAGACCAAAAGTTGAAAACCAAATAATAGCGACGGACGAGCAAATTCCCTGGGTAGTGTAGATGTAAGCAATCCGAAACTTCATTGTTATTAGAAAAATATTTTCTTAAGCTGCTCGGTTCCTCAGATAATCAGGCTATGAAAATTTGATATAAGGCTTTTAGACTCAGGCAATAGACTCGGCTTCGGCTAACGGATTACGACCGTTTTATGCCTTGCTATATATATGACTTGGGTATAGAGTATTCACCTTAAGGCTTTGAAGAACGTTCTATTAAGTGAATCCGTATCGATACATATCTTGCAATTGAGGGATTACTTTGTCTATCATAAACTCTGAGGTTTTCTTCGCACTCGCCTATTTTAACGGTATTCGGATAGACTCATTAATTTAAACATTCTGTGGTCTCGGGATACTTAGAATTCGCCAAGATCATACATTAGCCGCATAGTCTTTGATCTATGCAGAGTTCATAGATTATTCCTTAGCTTCTTACACAGAAGTCTGGGCTACGAAAATAGCCCCGAGTTATCGTAGCTGCGTATAGCCACACGGACAGTTACTAACGATCGATATTAATATCAGTGCATGCAATAGAAGCTACTTAATGCATGCAAGCTCGCATTCGCATCGAAAGTTCGAGTATGAATGAAAATTATCTGAACCCCGGCCCCTTGAAACTGGGTCTCAGGAAATTTAAGGTAAATTGATCCCGTCGATCCGCCCAGGCTATTTCCCAGGGTCCTTCCTTTGACTATGAAACGGAAATAAAAAACATTCTGTGCCCTGCAGCAAACGCTACCAAATTGGGACGGCCGGCAAAAGTGATGGAGGCCCATGTCACACAAGGATTGTGGTATAATATCACTCAACAACGCATAATTCATAGCTTGACCTCACCTCCGCACAGCTGCTCCTGTGCTACGCATATGCAGCCGCAAGAATATCTGATCGCACGGATGGGGAGCTTCCGATGGTGGCGATTGCCATAGATTTGAGTGAAAATAAATCCAAACTACTCCACAAAAGGTTCTATCAGTCAATAGTGGAACAGCCTCCATCCGATATTTCTCATGTATGCACTCCGCTTTGGTGTTTATTGCGGCTTTAGGTCACTGAGGCTTAATCTAGGATATTTAAGTCCAGAATGCCGACCTATACCTGATAGGACTTTATAAAGGTGCCTTGGTAGGGTCTTTATTCCACGAAAATAACGCCTGAACTATACCCAAACTCGCTTATAAGCATACCCGGACAGTTTTCATAATCCAGCAACTTGTAATGAATACTTTTGCACAGTTCTCGCCAAGCTTAAAATGAGACCGGGCTAAGCGAGCCGACATTGAAGCTCTAGACGTTTTCAACATGGCGAGAGGCCCTGACGGTTGATAGTTCCTAAATGCCGCTTTCATGAGGCCCCTATCAAAGCTCCTATGCAGGCCACAATAGGAACTCGGGTGAGATGATTGGTGCAAACTCGATGCTATCAGTCGCCGATGAAATGCCGTCATAGCTTTACCCTAGACCTAGTCTCAGTCGCATGCAATATCAGTTTGCAGATATCGCGAGTCAGAGTCAAACCCCAGACATTCAGCTGAGGGAACCATGCAGCTTGGATCCGGATTATCGCTTCAATTAGAAAGATCCCGCTTCACCAACTCGCACACACTCTAAACAACCCCATCCATTCGTTGTCGCGTGCGGAATTGACTATTGTAGTTAAACCATATGGTAAATTATAATCCTAGTTTTCCACAAGGGTCTGGCTAGCCACTCAGATATGTAGGCAAGTAGGTAGGTATCGGTGGGCTAGGATAGCTGGACAAGATAAAAGGGCACGTTTCGCACGGCGGAACGATCTACATTACGGGGTATTCCCACATCAGACAATTAACGCAAACCCTCTCTTTCTTCTGCCAGGTTAAGCTTGCTGGTCAAGATGGTGTCTGCTAAGTGGGCAACCGCCCTTGCGTTGCTTTCGGTCTCTGTGACTGAAGTTCAAGCAGTTCCTGCCAAATACAAACCGGACCCAGGTGAGCTTTCTAATCTCTTAGTTACTTCCTCATTACCCTCAAGCCAGTTCGATGCTAGATTCCAGCCTACATATCTATATATATCTCTGTGCATGTTTTCTGAATATTACTCGAGATGATATCCCAGCTAGGACTTCCAGCTAGAAACCTTATTAGTTCCTTGCTATCCCACGTGTCGTCCCGCAGAACATATTGACGAGAAGATCCCCATTGCGATTAAATTACTAAAACTTCTAGTTTAGATCCGATTAGATTGAAAGATAAGCGCGCGGTAGTACCAACTTTAGGAACCTTGGGGCCAGTGACCCGTATCCCAACGACGTTCCGCACTTTGGCCCCTATTACCACTACCCGTCTCACGCTTGCAACAATCTCGTTCAGTCCTATTCCTGTAAGCAGCACGAAATCAAGCACCCCTCCAGTCTACACGCTGCCTACAACAACGCCCGTGTATACTCCTCCATACACAACTCCGGGATATACAACACCTGGATATACCACGCCTGGATATGGCTACACTACGCCAGGGTATACTACACCCACTACAAGCAAGACTACCTCTAAGACCTCAACGACATCTACGAAGAGTTCAGCTACGCCAAGTTATACACCAGTCGTTGGTGCGAATAACACATGTTACAACCGTCTGAAGATTGACGTCCTTCAAAGGACCGATCCCGACCAGTTCAACATGTTTTTGCTTGCATGGCAAAAGGTCCAAAGTCAACCAGACTCTGACCCCTTTGGTCATTACCAGCTTTCCGGAATCCATGGCGCCCCGTAAGTTCATATCTAAGTCAGCACCTCTAGATTTCTAGCTTATAATAATTTTGTCTAGATTTATCCCATGGCAAATGCCAGGTGGATCTTATGATACAAGCCGTGGATATTGTACGCACGGTAGTGTTCTATTCACAACATGGCACAGACCATATCTCCTGGCCCTTGAACAAGCTTTATTCCACGCTGCTATGTCTATTGCAGCTACTTTCACCGGCAGCGCTCAAACACAGTATCTCGCTGCCGCGGGCCGTGTGAGACTTCCGTACTGGGATTGGTCCGACCCGGTCACTCAGAGCTATCTCCCAGCTATCACCATGTCGTCGATGGTGACAGTCACAAGGCCAGATAGCTTCGGTAATCCAGTATCCGCTTCGATTAATAATCCGCTGTTTGCCTACAACTTCTTATCGTCATCCTCTTCCTTCCCGCTTGGCACACCTTTCAGTTTGCACACAAGCACTCGCAGATGGCCAGATGGCGCTTGGAACGATAGGTCGTACCTCGCATCAAGCGCTATGCAATCCGGTTTCGCTGGACGTGTTACTTCCACCTACACTGCTTTCCTAAGCGGGTCCTACAATCTCTTCTCTAATCGCATCGAGGGTGTGCACGATGGAGTCCACGGTTCTACCGGTGGAGGTGGCAACATGGGTGGCGTTATTTCGTCCGCCTTCGATCCTCTTTTCTGGCTGCACCATTGCAATGTGGATCGTATGATGGCGATGTTCCAAGCCACCCAACCCACCCTCTTCGTAACTCCAGCCTCAGCCGTCGGCACTTTCGCTCGCCTCGTCCCACCAAACACTATTGATGACCAGACATCCGAACTATATCCATTCCGTCGTGCTGATGGATCATGGTACAGGTCCAGCCACCTTCACCCTGCTAACACCATTTGGGGAATGAAATACGGTTACCCTGAAGTTCCTTGCAGTTACCAAACCCGAACACCAGGCGAGCTTGATACTTTTGTCACCCAACAAGTCAATACACTCTACGCCCAAGGACGAACACCGATTCCTGGCACCTTCCGCGATTGGAACGTCCGGCTCCTCATCGACCAGGCAGAAATTCCTGGTGGATTTGACATCTATGTTTATGGCGGCACCCGTCCTCAGGACCCATACTCTGATCCTTATGGAAAGGGCTATCTCGGCAGCTTGAGCTCTATGACCTTGGGGTCCCCCGACCAATACAAGCCATCCCGCCTCCGATTCGTGGACGTATCGCTCAACTCATACCTGAAGGATTATGGATATTACAACGCAGACCCATACAAGATCACTGACTACATTACTAAGGATCTGTACTACACCATCATTGCTGTAAGTGCAACCCTCTCGAAGTTATTAATTGAGACTATATATTGACTTCTTAATCCACAGAACGGTAAGCCTTGTTACTTCGAGGATCTCTACACGGCCAAGATTGGTGTCTATTCTCGAGATATCTACGACACTGGTAAAAACGAAACACTTCCGTATTATACGTCGGACTACTATTACTACACCAATGTTACTCAAGGTATCGTCGGTGGTATTAAGACTGTTGATGAGATCAAGTATCCTGTCAAGGTCGATGGCACCCGCGAGATTCCATGGGCGGAAAATGGTACTAGCATCCAGACCTAAAAGTGTGTTGACTTTGTTGTAAATATGTTTCGCTATCTTTTTCTGTGAATATTTATTTGTATTTTGACATTTCAAGCTTTTGGAAATGGGTTTGAAGCGCGTTGATGATACTTGAGAATGTTGTAATTTGCCTGAGAAGCCAAGTTTAGGGAGGATACGCCGGTAGATAGGAAGTAAATTACCAGGACAAAAGTTTATTCTAAGACAGGAGTATCAAGGCTGAAGATTCCAACTAGAATGAATTGGCTAATAAGCATGACATTTCTTGTGTGACGTGAGATGCCGAATACGCGTTCGCGTTCTCCGCTCATATCTTACCACACGGCTGTGACTACACGGCTCAGGATCTGCTCATATATCGCTTGTGCTTTGGTTCAGCCGCACCACGGCTTGAAGATATGACGAACCCTGAAGGAAGTATGGGGGTCGAATCCTCTCGCCCCTGGCTTTAAAAGAATTGTTCCGGCCGGAAATCTTTAGGCATCCGTATTTTTAGATGTAGCTCTTACAATAGAGAAAATCCGAACTGCTGCAAACAATATATTATCATTTACCAAAATATTTGTAAGGAAATTGTTAAATTTGATTGCAACCGAAAACAATGGGCAGTGTAATTTCTTGGATCCAGAAAACCGTCTTGAACATCATCCGGCCGCCGCGCCCGTTGAATACCATTGCAGTTATCAATGGAGTTTTAGGCGACCAGCTCCCCCCTACGTCTACGGATTACACAAATGCAAGATACCAGTACGCAACGAGTAGCTACGGAGATGAACACCACATGAGCCCAGCCTTAATCGTCTACCCTAAGTCCAAGGATGATATCGTGAAAGTTCTCCAATATGCGAAGGCTATGGGTGTCGCAGTCGCAATTAGAACGGGTGGACACCAATACTCCGGAGCATCTTCCACCGCTTCACCAAATATTCAAATAGATCTCAAGACGGCATTCCGAGGCCCCGATGATCGTCGCATTTCTGAAAAAGACGGCGAGACGCTCGTGCGGACTAGCGTCAGTTGGGGGCTCGGAGAATTCAATGACTATCTCGGTCAACATGGTTTATTTGTTCCACATGGCCAGTGTACCAACGTCCATCTGGGAGGACATGTGCAAAGCGTATGTTATACCTTAATAGCTGCCTATAGAGAGTTGAAAGACTAATAACTTTAAATCTAGGGAGGATACGGCCAACTTGGGCGGAGTTTTGGTCTATTCAGCGATCACGTTATATCCCTCGAGATTATAGACAGTCAAGGAGTGATCAAAGAAGTCACCAAAGCCAGTGACCCTGATCTATTCTTTGGCATTCTCGGTGGCAGCCCAGGAAACTTCGGTGTCATCACCCATTTCACTATCAAGGTTCACCGTGATCTAGACTATACTGGTTCCCGCGGTCTAAAGTCACTGTATTTCTACAATCCGCGAACGCTGGAAAGACTGCTAGACATTCTCGTCGAAATGTCAGATAATGACGAATTCCCTCGAAACTACGATTACTGCGTCAGCGTGTTGAGTTCATCAAATAAACTTCTAGACTGGTTCACTGAAGGAGGCCTCGACGAAAAGATGAGAGAACAACATCCAGAAATCTACGGTGACGACGGGAACCCTTTCTGGCCACGAGTTATCGTTGTCTACGCCCAATGGGTTCCGTTTTCTCCAAGTGACGTTCCAGACATGAAGTGGTTCGACCGTATTCGACAAGGATCTATATTCGATGTTCCCCCTGAGATCAAACCAATGTCCCAATTGACGAAACAATGGATCTTTACTAACATTAGAGAGTTTGATAAACCTTACATAAAGAGTACCCATCTTACGGATTCTCGTACTCTGGGTAAAGACGGATGGGCGGTTTGGATGACAAAGAGGATTGATGCAGTCGTTGCTCCAGAGGCGAACAGGTAGGCGGTCTTTCCGTATGATATATCACTGCAAAGCTAACACAGATTATAGGGTCTGGCTATCAGCCCAACTACAATGCTTCGGTGGCAAGTTCTCTAGATTCACGACTAACGCTGATAACGGAACATCTTTCAGTTGGAGAGATTCAAGCCTATGTGTAACTGCAGATGCTTTCTACGGTCCTGATCCAGGAAACCAGAAGACCGCATTAGACTGGCATACAGTGAATGAACAAGAAGGTATCGGACCAAACGGCATATTCTGCAAGACAGATAGACGGGTCCACTGGGGCTCGTTTGGAGACTATGATTTGAACAAAGTCTGGGATGTTTACTACGACGATCGGGAAAAATATGAGAGGTTGGCGAAGATCAGGGCAAGTGCTGATCCAGACGGCATATTTACTCCGAATACATTCTCTGTTGCTAGACAGTAAATTGTAGGAGCATATAGCATGGTATAGTACTGTTGCTTCGCGAAGCGAATTCGCAAGCTGAACGTTCACTTGCCGTATGAGTTCGGAATTGCAAAGGCACCACAGGGCAATCCTATGAACACCAACTGATATTTTGCAGCGTACGCGTCTTGTAAGCTAAATATTCCCTAGATCGTCTCGGTCTCATGAAAATGGAAACCGAAGCCTGTGAGCCACGCGTTATTGAGTAGATCCTTAATCTCATCACAACATCTGGCGTTGCGTACTCTTTTTCATCGATGCATATATCCCATAGCCAAAGAATATCGGGTTAGATAGTGCAATAGTGAGTTGCAAATCTAGACGCATCAGAATATAAGAAGACATCCTAAAAACCTTAAGATGACAATTGCTGGGGTAAAATCACGTATCGGTAACGCCCAACGTGCGACTGATACAGGTGGCCACAGTGTCGCAATATCCACCTACACTAGCATAGTGCGCTATACGATAATCATACAATTATCATGATATAGTACCAAACCCGGGAGTAAAGTGCAGTTTCTTATATTTACTCCTAGTGAAGACTGAAATTATCCCGGTTCAAGGTCCCAGCTCAGATTCATACGAAGCGTATCGGTTAGTCGCATAGCTTCTTCTCCAAAGCCTACCCCTAGTCTAATCTACATGGAAAATCTGTCATCTTACTTAAAATGTATTTCCGTAGTGTGAAGACGTCTTTAGCCCGATCAAGTTAGATCCCACACACGAAGTGCTTCGTGTGATGTCGACTAGTTGGATCTAGAATTTTCGGCGAAAAGTCGTGAGCAGCTAGTAGGCGTAAGATTATCCTCCAACGCCAACCTATGGCGTAAGATCTTTAGAGGGCGAGGGAACGAGCTTTCAATGGGGATGATAGAATACCCAAAATTATACGTTGCAACCAATGTTGGTGCAGACCTCGTTGCATCTTGTAGGTCCGCATGATATATCATGCGTATCGATACACAAAGTTCGAGCCTTAAAGCCGAAGAGTTCTGCATCCCTTTAGGCAATGGTAAAAGAATAACAATGGCATATCTAAAAACAAAGTCGTCAAATAAATGCGAGAAGTATGATTTCCCTTGAAGCTTTCGGTGTGTGCCGGGACCCCGTCTTGGCATAGATGCGCTTGCGTAACCCACCCCCACAATTTGGCTTCAAATGGACGAGATGCGATTCCCTCCAACGTCAAACGGGAAGGGGCACCCACACATTGTACCAATGGTTCTCGTTTACGAACGCGACTAACCTCCTCCATCGTGAGGACCTTGCCAAGAAAAACAACAAGTCACGATACTGTGGTTAAATTCCTGGCGTACAGTCATTCGAGCAATACGTATTGCCAGATGATACAAAATGACTGCACGCCAGAAGTGGATTCCCAGATTACGTTCCTCGGCCCGAAAAAAAAAAGTTCTACATTCGAATATCAGTGAAGATATTCAAAAGGGGGGCATGCTAAGGCTATCACTTCCCGATTTCTGGTAACCAATCCTGCCATAACGCCGAACTGCGAAGATATACAAGCCCGTTGTTGTGACTGTCATAATTGGGTTTTGGTGGGACACTGATGATAGCAAGCGGTTGCTTAAGTTGGTAGCTAAGCAACGGCCTTGGAACTGCCTAACCCATGCCATTATCGATACGAAACCTGGGAGAGGCTCGCTTAGACATTCATCGATAAACCCTTCTTCCGCTATCGAATCCGGTTTGAACGGGCGGAGAAATTCCTTTGGGTATGCCTCATCGAATGCTTCAATGCTCCCCCTAGAGCGGAATTTCAATCTTGATCGTTCTGACAGGTGGATGCGCGGGGTACGCGTACCAGTGCAGGCTCCAGTGCAAATGCGCTTTGCGAGAGCTTCGACCATAGATCCACATTATCATAGCAAAATCGTCAATTTGGAGTATCGTGGATCGTGTATAAATATGGGTCCCTCCCGCCGTGGCAGTAACGACTTTCTTCCAACATCATCAAGCAGCAAGCATCTCAGCTTCTCAGTCCTTCCTTAGAGCTTCTAGTCACTCTCTTTGAAATATAGAATTTACAATCTTTCCAACGAAAGTCCCACTCTATTTCAGAATATTTCCCATACGCTAGACAAAATGCAAATCTCGACTATCTTCCTCGTCCTCGCCGCCGCTTTGTCGGTTTCCGCTGCTCCTCAGATTAGCAGCGAGTCCAGTGAGAGCTCTCGACCAGCACGCACCTTCACTGGTCCACCACCAGACCGTACTGGCATGAGAGGAAAGGGTCGCAAGGACTGGACGCGCACTGGCTCGTGGACTCACACTGGAACTTGGTCTCATCGTAGCCATACCGGAACCTGGACTCGTCCAACTGGTCGTCCAACTGGTCGTCCAGGTGGTATGCGAGGCGGGAAGAAGGGTAAAGGCCCGAAGCCAACCAGCTCCGCGAGTGAGTCCGCTGCCGAAACCACTTCCACTCCTACGGAAGCCGCTTCGACCAGCGAGACCAGCGCCGAAGCTGCCGCCGAAACCACTGCTGCTGAAGCTGATTAAATAGTAAGTTTTCATATTTAATATTTTCATTAATAGCAACATAGCACCGACATTAATGTTATTGTGAAACTATTAGCCCAATCGCTGAATGAAAATGTCTGACTGCGGTATGAACCAAGTACAACGACTTTACGAAGACATGATATAACGTATTCAAATGAGCATTCTGGTGTTTTTTGTCAGGATTTTGGGAAGCCAACCAAATTGCTTGTTTTGGGTTTTTTTCGTTCTCTTTGTTTTTCTCATTGGGAGGGAGTTTTAGATTTCGATTGAGAGCGATGAGGGTGTAAGGGTGGGATTTCATATGTGATATATCAGAAAATATAAATCGATCAGGCAGGATTCTCGAGCGTTCTGAATCCATCTGATCACCAAAAACTTTGAATGCCCAATTCTATAAGTATCATTCGTGTCTTCATTCGAAGGTTGTGAAGTCAAAGCAGCGAGGCAGACCACCATGTTCCACAAAACAACGCATTCCAATGGGCGTGTTGTTTTTGTGGTATTGACTTTGGGGCCAAGCTGATGCTCGAACCCTTGAAAACTACCTGACGCCTGTTCTACACTATTAGCGGTCCAAGAAATTCAAACGTGCATTCTTTGAATACCTTTTAGTTTTAGCTTATGTTCTTTCTTCAATTACCGTTAGAGTTGTTCTTATCAGGCCAATATTGACCTGGTGGCAGGAAAGCCGTAAATGAGTCGCGGAGGAGTTGCGCAGAAGTTACAGAGAAGTCGAGAAGAAGTCGAGAAGAAGTCGCGAAGAAGCCGAAACTGATCTCTAAAGAATCCATTTTCTATTCGTCAAGTGTTAGAAATATGGCCCTTTATTAAGTTGATTTCTGTGCGGTATGGAAGCTCACCATGGTGAAATCATGATTATACGGCGACTATATCGTGACCACAGCTTGATTATACTAGGGCGAGTATAACAGACAGATGAACTCGGGTTGAAGCACAGTTGAACCGCACTTAAACCGCACTTAAACCGCACTTAAACCGCACTTAAACCGCACTTAAACCGCGATATAAGTGAGAATTTGGATAACGACAATCTCATTGGCCTCTTCGGCGACACGCGCGACTCCTGCCCGCTTCCGAAATATAGGTATGTTTAGGGCTTCATTGGTAACATCTCAAATGGTCAAATGGAAATGCAAGTTTGAACACAGAAACTGTGATAAATGACAGAGTCTCAAAACGCCCCAGACCATATTGATTCGCTAATTTATGATACAGAAGTCCAGAATTTAGAAAAGAATTTACCGAAGACTGAGTCATTATTCTGAATCTTCCATTTCGTCGTCTTCTCCACTCTCATCCATGCCAACTTCCTCATCATCCTCGTCTTGTTCTTCCTCATCTTCATCCTCAATTTCTCCTTCAATGCGAGATGCTTCACCGGCCTCTTCTGCCTCGTCACCATAAGGAATCTCTTCAACCTTCACCACGGAACGAGACTTTTCCTTGCCTTTTGACTTCGACCTACTAGTGACAACAACTTCTTCATCTTCATCATCAGTCTCCGAGACAACGTCCACCTCCTCTTCATCATCATCACTCCCCAGGGCTGCCCTCTCCTGTTCTTGCTGTTCCTTTCTGATCTCCGCCGCCACCAAAGATTTAGTAACCGGATCATCCTTCAAATCACCAATCTTGATTTCTCTCCCGCACCCGCTAGTCGGACAGACCGTAGGCTTCTTCAACTTCTTATAGTCTTTGAACATGGTCTGGATAGCGTCCTTTTCAAAAACGTGTCCACAAGCAGCTTTAACCGGCTCCTCGAACCTCCTCATGGTCAACGGACATTTCAAATTCCTGGTCACGGCAGTTTCCTGGATGTCATCGTCGGACTCGTCTTCCCGATCAATCATTTGGACATCTTCATCCTGTTCGCTTTCTTCACCGGAAGAAACGGGGTCTTCGTCCGTTAGAGATGCTACGGCGTCGCAGATGAACATGGGCTTTTTGAACCAGTCTTTCTTCTGGGGTAATGGTGCGGTTGGATCAGCAAGGCCGTGGACCACCGCTCTGAAATCTACGTATTCCGCGACATTTCCATATCTATCAACAATTCAATATATGAAGATTAGCAATATACCCTCTTCGCACTGATTGGTATAGATAATCTTGAAATTTACCTTTCTTTCAAATCTTTCCGTTTAAAGGCCTTCCTAGCCCTAGTCATATCTTTTACATACTCTTCCAACGGTTGAACACCATCGCCATTTCCCCTCTGCCGTTCCGCTTCCCCAATATCATTTAACACATGCTTCATATTCTGAATCTCCTGGTCCATATCGATCAACCCTCTGATATTTTTCTCCACCTTTTTCCCGAGCTCGGCAATCTCTTGTTCGACTTCATCATCTCGTTCCCTCTCAGTATCGAAGACTAATATTCTTCTCTTTTCTGCGAAATTTCCAGATGCCTCACGGAGAGTCTCGACTGCGTCTTTGAGGAAGCGGGTGAGGTTAGTTGGAGGGTGTTTTGCGTGGAAGGCGCGGAGTTCGCTGGAGCAGGTGTCGTGGATGGGGAGGACGCAGGAGGTATGGTCGGGTTTCTTGATTCGGTGGACGCGACGGGGGCCGTCCGATGGACGTTGTGTTAGGCGGCGGGGTGGCATGATGAGAGTTTTAGTAAGAATGACGGGGATGATTTTTTTAGAACTAAAAGGGGATATGATATCGCGACGTAGGCTATCTAGACATCTTTGTTAGGGAGATGTATGTGGTGGTTTGAAGGAATGCTGGAGAAATGGGTTCTTGGAGATGGTTCTTCGATGCGGTTTGAAGTTTGAGGTTGTGGTAGACGCGTTGGAGCTCTCTTTGTTAGTCCGCCCAACACAACATAACAAAGATCGCGTGGTCCCATGTAGAAGTCAATCGGTAACGAGGTGTGTTCACATTGGAGAACAAGTATAGACATAAGTAATGGTGAAGGCAAGTATTTACCAAGCTCTCAAGACCAAAGGGTATAGCTGCAAAGGCTTATTTAGAAGAAAAGATAGTTAAAAAAGTAATCCCCCACTCTCGCTCTAATAAAAATTCTGAAAAACGCTCCGCGACCTTGAAGCCCAAAAGTCGACTGCCGTGCTAGGTATGTATATCCAACCTTTTATCTCCAAGTTCCCAAAGAGATAGATCCTTCACATTGGTATCAACACTATGAATTAATCATCCGACCTGCTTCAAGCAGTCTTATCCCACGCCGCCAGACATCCGATGGCACTGCTAACCGTACCCGCCAGCCCAACGAACCCATCGTCCAGACCTCTGAATCCAACGACTCCCAAAGCGTATCCAGGAATAGTGATATCGCAAAAATCGCTCAAAAGCTGCTTCTTAACAGCCTTCTCGTCCTTCGCCAGCTTCTTCTCTTCCAGAGAATGTTCCGCCTCTTGTTTGTTCAGCGAAGCATGTCGCTCCGCGATCCTCCGAAGGGTATATACGGACGACGCGATGGAAAATACGAGACCAGTAAACCAGAATTTGTTCGCGGTATCGGAGAGTCTTTTGGAGTTGTTAAATTTCATGATACCCGAGGCATCCAGCTACACAGCGACGGAAACACGTTAGCTTCTTAACCACGACACAAATTTATCACCAAGGATTCGGCATACGTAGTGAATGCTGTCTAGGGTCAAGTATCCGGCGTAACCCAAATGTCGTCCGACGGCAGCATATTTGAGTACCGGATCAACGGCCTTCTCGTCGTACGCGAGGCTGGCGGATTTGAAGCTCTCGACATTCTTGCCCACGCGCATGAGCTTTCGGGTCATCCCGAACTGCTTCTTGACGGCATCGAATGGTGCGATCGCGGCGGCGCTGTACCCTTTCCTGTAGAGGTAGAAGGATAGGAAGCGGGAGATGTACTGGATCAAGCGGAGGATTTTGTCGCGACCAACTAGACAAGCGCATTCCGGTTAGCGGTGACAAGATTACATAGAACGAGTCGCCGGGCGAGTATCTTACGGGTCGTCGACAGGAATTTGAGGAGATGGGAGATTGTGGGGTGGTATGTGAGGGCGTCGGCAACCATTGTGACGGTCAGCGGTCGTGTTGTGATGAGGTTGTTGGAGAGGGCCGGGGGAAGCGGAAGTAGCGTGCGACCGGATATCAACAGCGGGCGATGCGAAGGATAGATATATCACGGTATCCCACACGTTCACACGAGGCTGTCGAGAATAAGCAGAATGAAGCCGAATGAACGTGACGAAGAAGAAGAAGAACAGGTCGCCCCGGTCTAAGCACAAGTCGCCAATTGGAAGGTCAATCAAGTCCAATTCCAACCGACCGATCGATCACAAGTCAGCCGAGGCATAAACTCTCCGCCCCCAGTTTTTGGACCGGCCACCGTCACGGTGGGGACCATTTGACTAGCAGGGGGGCATTCAGGGCGAATGGGACCAGGCTCCATGCGGGGATCTTTCACCGTCATCGCAAATAACGCTTCCAGAGAACCGAACCCGCTGCATGCGGATCTTACTCACACTAGTGCAGCGGTGACGGTACCCTGACCAAATAGGAGTTCACAGAATATTCTCAGCTGGCGGTATATTTATATTCGAGTATTATAATGTACATTCATTCGACGGGCTCTAAATTTTACACTCGTTTCCTCCATCTCAAACTGGCTTTTTGGGATTATGCGTATCAATAGGAGCCCGGACGTTCAACATAACCCGGAGCAGGGCTGTTCTTGACGATTCCAACACCTCCTTCAACTTGACTTCGAAGAACCAGATCAATAGATTCAAGTGCGGCACCCGCTTCTTCCAGCGACCACAACGACAAAGCAATTGTGTTCTCTCCCTTGTAGTTCAAAATACCTTGGGCTGCAAGTACACATCGAATCAGAATCTTTGCATAGACAGAAAGTATCGAATATTCTATCCAATAGGAAGAGGGAACACTCACGAACTGGGAAGGACGTTTGCGGTCCAATATCATCAATATATTTACCAAATTGCCATCCCTAATTCACGGTCAATTTCTAAAACCTTTAACAATACCGGTGCGTCAGGAATACTCACGTTAACGTATATTTCAACCCGCAAAGAAGTGGGAGTGGAGTTCCCGAAATCGATGGCCATCGGATAATCAACCCCATCAGGAATATCAAGACTAAAAGTAGCCCGATAAAACTCCACGCCGGGCCCGCTGACTCCCTTCAAAGGGGACTTGGAAGCCCACTTCGAATCGTCGAATCCAGGTAGGTGATATCCCTTCCTAACAGCGAATAACCCACCTTCGTTATACCCCCCGCGAGCCCAATCGACAAACTTCTCTCCACCTAGGTTACCTGTCAATTTCCAGTGTTTAAGAGTTGGAGACGCGCCGCCGAAAGAATAATCGCTCAATCCACGGAACGATTTGAAGTTTTCTTCTCCGCCGAACCAGTTTTGTTCTAGACCCATATGGTCTTGTAGAATCGTGATTACGTGGTGACTTTCTTTGGTCCAGGATGCGAGAGTGTAACTTCCATTATGAGCGCTCGGTGCTGGTGCGCCGGTGAATGAACCGAGATATTCTTCGTTATCCCAGACGCTATAAGCAAAGGCATTTCCTCTGGAATGTTACAGTTAGCTCGACATCCATCTATGCATATAGAAACCAGCCACAAAGACTCGATATAAATACCCTTGAATTGTGAGGTTGAACATATTCTCGCCTCCAGAGGCGGTAAAGTGGCCTCTCCACAGAATATTGCCAGAATGGAAACCATAATCACTCGCATAAAGAATGACCGGCGTGGTCGGCTTGATCTTATTCGGTGTATATGTGTGATCAGCTGTAACCCATTTAGAGTCGTCGTAGCCAGCAGAGACCTCAGGCAGACTGTTGATATATTTCTAGATCGACGTGTGTTATAAGTTTTCATTCACAAACGTGCTGGGATGAGAGATAGATATTTACCCATTTCACACGGGCAAGATCTGGAGTATCAACTCGTGGAGTTTGAGTTCTGTATCGACCTTCTTGAGTTCCGTATCTCGTGAGGTCGGTGTCGATACGTTTGCCGTTCCAGGTATAGGCTTGAGCGCTCTTTGGTGCGATTACTTCGAAGACAGTGGTGCCGTTGGTATCACCAGTCAATGCCAAAGTGTTCCCCGAGAATTTTGCGGTTCTGAGTAGGTAACCAGCTTTGATAATAGCCGGGAAATCTTTCTTCAGATTGACATCCGGAATCCAAAAATTGTAGGCGTTGACTCGATCTGTAAATCTGCGTTAGAATGGATGCCAGATTAACTTTCACCTACGGGCAACCAAATATTTCCCATACCAACAACGTAGAGGAGAATATCGTCTCCAAGTGCTACAACAGTTTCGTGGCCAACCACAAACTGCAGGGTCAACGTGGTACTCGTCTGCTTGAACGAAACGGTACTGGATTTGCCTCTTCGCACATCCACCTTGTAAGATTTTGTCGTCAAAATCGAGATTTCACCAGACTCGTTAGTATTAGCATAAAGAAGAATCACTGTTTTCCCATCAATAACCTTCCAAGTCATAATCTCAAGAGTTGAGTACAATATATCAACCGGACCAGCAGGATAATCTGTGACCAGAATCTTAGAGTCATGCGCGGGTAGAACGTAAGCGGCATTTCCGAGCTGAGGGACTGTTAATTTTCCGATGCTGGTGTCGATATTGACTTTGAAAGAGCTGGCGGTAAATTCCTGCGGATGTGATTGGCGAATGATATAGAATCTCTGCTTTTCACCGACTTCATCCCATAACTCGGTGATCGTAATATTGGAGCCCGTAGTAGGGAAGCTTTGGACATTAACCGGAGCTGATGTCAAATACGCCGGACTGACCATGAGGAAATTTGCCTGGAGTTTCAGTTCGTAGTACTTTTCGCGGAGTGTACGATCCTCAGCGATAGCGGCGCCATAGTCGTACCTACGCACGTTAGATTAGACCTCTCTACGGGTTTGATGTAAGAGAACTCACGAGGAATAGCCACCTGGGTTAGTAAGATGACCCCAGTTCGTGCCCCCAAAGATCATATAAATATTCAGCAGATGGGTAGCCGACGCGTATGTATTTTTGTTATAAACCCTGACCATCTCCGGTCCGAGGTCCTTGTAACATTGTTCGAAGCCAGCACCTCCCCAAGGATCGAATCCACCACCCTGAAACTCCAAGATCGAGTTCGGGGTGTTCGGCGCAACGTCTTTGTGAGCGGAGTAAAAGTAATCTGGCGGATCATACCAGCTAGTGATGGGATTCGCACAATCAAAGCCTGCAGGGTAGTTATCGTAGCCGTAGACATCGACTGAAGTGAAATGGCCTCCGATCCAAGCGTCATTACAGACGGTAGGTATGACGATCCCAGCTTCGTCGAAAGCCTCTAAGAGAAGTCTTTCGTATTCTACATCCTCATTTGGATTTAACGACCCATCCGGATTCATAAACCCAGAATATTCGTTCTCGGGCTAATTTTGCAGCAATTGGTTAATTTGTATTCCGTCGCTCAAAATTTAAAGGTTGGCTGTACCTGGGCGATGATGATAGGACCTCCGTTTGTAATCTGGTTCTTTGCAATAATCTTGCCAACCGAGTTGATATACGGTTGCCACGCTGCTGTATAGTTTGCATTCGAATTTCTCCATTGACCTTCAACTCTAGCTCCCCAGCCTGGTAGTCCACCACTGCAAGCCCATTAGTCGGAATGGCCCCTAGAAACTCTAACCGTTGATATTACATACCCAGCAGACTCTGCATTAATCTTTCATAATCAAGAAGGTTAGTAAACCGAGATCAATAGCAGGAGAAAAGAGAGATATCCTACATAAGGACCTGGTCGAGCTATAACCCATAATCCAGCAGCTTTCGCAGCATCGAAGAACGGTTGTAAGTCGAAAACACCATCCCAATTGAACTTCCCTCTTTCGTACTCTACCACGCCCCAATGAACATACAAGGACACAGAATTAAATCCTAGAGCTTTGATCTTTTGGAGGATGTCGAGATGCAAATCTTGGACCGGATTTCGGAACGGATGGACTTCGCCGCTGTATATCATGACTCGTTCTCCATTGACGTAAAAGGAGTATTTATCCCAGGTGACCTATCGGTTATCAGCTTGGTAACTCGTTCTATGATTCCTGGTAAATACACACTGCGTTCTGGCCATCACCCGTCTGTCTAACTCTGAGACCCGCAGGCGAATCATTCGGGATGACTGCAGCCCGCGCAACAGCAGCTAACAGCGCAATCTTGCTGAACGATACCATCCTCGCGCCAATTATACCACCAGGACCGATCTTCCCTTGAAGTATTACCGCGACCTAGTATAGGATTAAAGGATTCCGGGGAGGTGACGCTTCCATTGGAAGAGCGATGGGCCTTTTTATACTCCCACAGCTTACGAAAAGTCTTAACACTTCAACTATCAGGTGCTGTTTCGATCTAGCCAATCGACTAGATCGACGCAAGACCCCTCATACTAGACGCATGGATTCGTAAATACCGAGGGAAGCCATCGGATCAATACGATGCGTGTCCAGGTTTACGCTACATCACAGCTGCAAAACACCCATAATTTCTCCGCCACGGCAGCATTGATGAAGCTGCACACCTTATAATCCTCGAGGATTAGCTCCCTGGCTAAATAAAACTTATCAAATATATCATGCGAATTTGCTAGGTATACCATGGTCCTTAATCCTATATCGAGAGTGCTTCGAGAAATATGCTGTACATCACGTCCGGGGGTTGGCCTGGATATTCATGGATTAGCACATGCTAGCAGAGCGTATAGTTGAAGATTGCTCTCCTGGGTTAGTGGATTATGCGGTACCTTGGTGCGCAATATTTCGGGAACTGGCGAAAGCGAAATCAGGCGCGCCGAGGTCTGTGGAAAAGTCCCATCGATCCATGGCAGGCGATTGGTGCCTGCAGAAACGACCTTTTTCTCCACAACTTTCCGGGAACCAGGAATTGTTGCTTATAGGCTATTCTTCGGCCGGACTACAAGCTTCCGTTAAGAATTTACTATGCAGGGGAAGCTACCCCGAGGACGCAAGGACTTTCGACCATGGTTACTGTTTCGTGGAGAGTATTTTGCGTGTCGTCGCAGATATTACCTCACTATTATAACTCAAGGTTGGTTAGTTGACGCTATTGGTGAAATGCTTACACGTTTTTATGAAGAAATATTCTACTGTACATGGTAGAATTAGTTATATAGATGCTACCGCCTATAAAATCGATTTATTTCCTGCCTTTAATCAGAAGATTTCGGACAGCATAGACCAATTCGTTCGACACCATAGAGCATCACGTTGATTTGAGGTCGCGGCTCCGTCGACGGAGCAGAGCTTCCCGAACGAAATTCACGAATAAGGAAACGGAGGTAAACAGTCCGTTGATTTCAACACTAACGTCGAACTCTTCCGAGTGGGACCCGGTAATGGCTGGCGGGAGGCTTTCAGGCAAACCGGTTCGTTAGGGTAAATTGGCTATTCTATAAGATGTTACCGATTCAACGAGTGGGTCAGCTCCAAAGCTCGCAACATCATGGGGACTGACTGAGGTTCACCACTGCAACTCTCATGAGCTCATCTACTCTTTGATTAGTATCCGAAATGGTGTTGCAAGCCACCCATTAATCGAGTAGGACGAGCTCATAAACCTTTTCTGTTAACAGGATATAAACCATTAAGGATAAAATGCATTTTATCCTTGGTTGCGTCACCAGCGCTGCAGCATTCGTCTTCGTGGTGGCTCGCTTGACAACACAATCCCACGCTTCGCAATGTTTTCTGGTGTTCCAAATAATCCCACGAGTCTATGAGGAGGAATGACGAAGCCACGACGATGACTCTCTCGGAATAGAGTGTTTGCAAAGCTTTGCATTGAAAGAGGATGACGCAGATTTTCTCTTTAAATGGAAGTGCTTTTGACTTCATGATCCATTGAAACGTCAATGCGCTAGCCTTTTCAGATGGCTTCATTGATCTGATATCTAAGAATACCGAGGTCTATGAGATACAATGCCCACTATTCTTCCGTGTCCCTTCGTTTAGATCCATAAAATGTTCCAAGTTTGTCATAATCTAGATCGGAAATAGTAAACATTAGACGAGGTGACACGAAAGGTGGTTCGAATCCTCCTCTGTTTTCATCCCGCCAAGGCACGCGCGCTTGAAGTCTGTATTTGAAGGCTAATTGTTCCCCTTTGTTGGGCTGGTCTTCCTCAGCAAACAGTCGCCAAAAGAGCACCCGTGGTTGGCTGCAGCACCACAGCCACCACCGCGACCAGGTTAAAAGGGGAAAAGTGAGTCTCCAACGTCAAGGCATATTTTAGCACAGCCTTACCCCCCAATCTTTGGAACCGAAAGAAACAAGGCAATGCGGTGTGTTCAAAGTGCTTTGATCAGACATCACAAGATTTCGTGAGAGAAAGGCCTCGGTATCTTTATTCGAATTGTCCAAAAAGTCGTTTCCTTCGAGATGTCGGGATTCAAAACACTCGGCGTCGGGCTAAGACTCATCAGGCCTTTTCCAGTGCGACGCGCAATTCGCCCAACGGTCGTATGCCGCTCCCATAATTTAAATTTTTGGATCGGTCAAGTGCGCAGCTGGAAAACTTACATATATATCCCGTCGACCTTCCCAAGTTGATCTGGATAGATATCTCTTGTATCAGACAAGCTGAACTCATAACAATCACAGTCGCCTCGTCGACTTAATACACCCCCTTTTGTAATATATCCATAAGACTTGAAAGGCTTCAACATCATGGTTTACGAGGAGCCTGTTCCCGAGTACACCCAAGAAGGATCGCTTGAAGACGACTTGCGCCGGATAGCCGAAGCCTCGAATAATGCAACAACAACACAAAGTACGATCACGACTGTCCGACCCCCGCCGTCCAGGGATATTGCGCCGGCAGTCAACAGCGGTGATCCAGATACCGACGAACTGATCCAGCGCTTACTTCGAGAAGATGCGGAAGAGCATGCGAATGAGACCGGGGAGCCGATTGCGACAGCCGGTCCCCCCGCAAACATTATTCAAACATTCTTCGAATGCATCAAAAATGAAAACGCCGAGCTGATATCTGCCTTCATCGAGGGTGGATTCGTAAAAGTAAACACCAAGAATAGCGAGGGTGTAACACCGCTAGTAGCGGCGGTAAGGGCGGACCATATTCGTATAGTCCAGCAGCTTGTGGACTACGGTGCTGATGTTGACGAAATGACAAGCGAGGTATGATCATTCAATATGACGAAATTGGCGTTAATCAAGAGGAATTTCTGACGATATAAATCCTACAGAGAGACCCAAATGTTCCATATCTTCTTGTGTACCGACATGGAACGAAAGTTCCGAATACATACGAAAGAATGCACCGAACACCTCTAATGGCAGCCGCGGAAAAAGGACACCTTCCGTTAGTCAAGCTCTTCATGGAAGTTTTCCACGCCAAAGACGACATTGTTCCATTGGACGGAATGACCGCCTTGCGATTAGCAGCTAAGAACGGCCATCGCGAAGTAGTAGACTATCTTCCATCCCGCAGAATAGGCGGCATGGCAAGATGGAAGTACAAAAACAGAGACTCCCTTCGAAGAATGCGAATCATAGGGATCGATTTATACTGGTTCCTTCGCATAACATGCTACGAAGTACCCAGATTTTTCGTTTGGTCCATACCAAAACACATGATCGTGCTTCCGATTTGGAGAAGTCTAGCATACCTTTGGAAACACAAGACAGATATCGTGAAGGGCATCGGACGCGGCATTGTTAAAACTGGTAAAGGTATCAAGAATGGGATCATCGGAGCCGGTAAAGGGCTCGCTAAAGCTAGCAAGAAGGCAGCTATCGGATCCGTCAAGGCCATCAAGGCGATTCCTGGAGTTGCCGTACGAGCCGCTAAAGCAACCGGTAGGGGTATCGTCAAAGGGACCAAAGCGACTTGGAACTTTCTCATTCATGATTTACCCAAGTTCATCGTTAAACTTACCAAAGCTACATTGAAATTGATCAAAAATATCGCTATATGGACAAAGGACACCACGGTAGCTACCGCAAAAGTCACCAAGAACGTCTTCGTCTGGACTGCCAAGCAACTATGGAAAACCCTTACCGTCAGGATACCGAAAGCTATCACCGTCATCGCGAAATGGCTGTGGGCTGGTATCAAGTACACAGGCACAGCTATAGCTGATCTCTTCATGCGGATTATTTCACTTATCCACACTCTCATCACAAAAATTATCGACTGGGCGGCGGGGATCACCTGGAAGGATGTAATGAACGGTGTCACCAACGTTCTAAGGTGGATTTTCATCAAAGTGCCTACCATGATTGGTAATGGATTGGTGGCTACTGTTAAGGGGATTAAGAAAGTTTTGGAAGCTTTGTTCGGATGGTTTGGAAAGGCGCTTTATTATTTGGGTGTTGGTATAGTTCTGTTAGTGACTTATGTACCAAGGAAGATATTTGAACTGTTTGTGGAGATGTTTAGGTCGATTGGAAGGGGCATGCACGAAGTTGCCGTTTGGATCAATCCGAAAACGATCTGATTTAGCATTTATTGAGTTTTGGTTTTCAATGGCGTCTCAGGTATATGTGTATAGTTTTCGCGGATATTTGGGAGGGGCTGGAGTTTTGGCACATCTATACAGCGTCTTCTTAACTTTTCTTTCAAGCTGATAACTTCTTGATGATAAAATATCATTTGGATGATTTTTGTCTGAAATTTGACATTTTGTAAGATCCGTAGTTAGGGCACTACACATGGCTTTAATATCTTCGCTTGTAAGTGAATTCCTCTTCAAAGTGGACTACTGCTTGTGGTCATTTTCTATCTCAGTAACTCTGATTCGTATGCCTTGATATGTTTAAAGATAACGCCGAGCCTTCAGGCTGCCCGGTGCATAGACCACGCCTCAACTTGTGCCCTTCATCTTGTCACCAGAGCGGTTCCGAGGACACGATCTTCAATTGTTTCAATTTCGATACGGACTACCCCTCTGTTGAATTCAACAGAGGGGTAGTCCGTATCGAAATTGAAAAAGACGCAAGCTGTCTCCTAGTTGCGGACGCCGCGAGCGCCGCGTGTTGGCAGCACAAAGTCACAGGCTGCGTGATATCTTGATAGGCGATATCTTGCGTTGGATAGCATCCGTGGTATAATTGAACGCGGACTAGCCTCGTATGATTGTTGGCCTCCGATTACGGTCATGGTGAACTCATACAAAGTTCTAGGTAATGTCTCTGTTTCGATTGTGCTGGTCGAAGAGATCGGACGAGTGAAAATGTAGAGATTAGCAGAGATTAGCCTATTGTTTTTGCAGAACAACCTTTCTCCCACGTTGATCGAACCTTAACTGATCTCAGGGACCGTCAGCTACTAATTCTTGCTTGTCACACACACGGTCGTGTATACGTGTAGATTAAAACCTTTGCGATCTCCAGCAGTCGCCGGCCAGAGCAACCAGTTATTCGCGAAACAGTTTCCTTCTTTTTTTATATCGTTGCGCGGAGCCCACCCCAACTCCGAACTGACCACTCTTCCCAATACCACTGACATCACCAATTGATAATTCTCATCCCACGCATCGTATTTCTCGTCTCCCGATTTCTCCCGTCTGAAGCGGAAAAAAAGTATAACCCGAAAAATGCGGTCCGGGGCCATCAAGCACGTCTCACGACTGCAGTTTTCGACGCCAGTGTTAAGAGGCACGCTACCCCCAAGATGTAAGTTCTGAGTCGCATTTGCAAGATTTCGCGCATCAATTTGCTTCTTCGCGTCCAGCCTTATATATGTGGACGTGCGTATACCCAAGTGCATGGTCGCCGCGCAGAAAAATTTCTCGCCTTTGCAGGAACCCGGAAATCTTATACTCTAATATTTTGGGGGGTCTGCGAAAACGAGAAACGCTGCGGAAGGGGAAGAAAAACAAAATCACGCCAAATCGGCGTGGTTCTGCTTTTTTTTTTTTTCGATGCATCTCGCGCATAGCCGAGTTTGAAACTTCGTTCTTGAAGGCCCCTCCACTCGGGCCGAGTGGACGTTCGATTCTGGCGGAGTTCTCCACACAGGCGGGCGACGCTATCACCACAACCGCTACAAACTGCCCCATACGATCCCGATCCTCCCCAAAGTCCGCATCGTTTTGTAATGGTTTCACAGCAGAGAATGCCAGAATGGTATCCTTCATGCGGAGTCTGGTCTAGACGGTCGTCTTTTTCTCTGAGAGCTGCAGCACCGCCGAAGAGCTACTTGTCTGCGCGGCATGCATCGGTTTCGATTTGATAGAGCGGAACAGAGCCATCCCACGTCGCCCGCCTCTGCATTACATGACTGATTTCTGGATATTGGGGAATGGTTGCTGCTTTTCTGTTCCTATGTCAGCTGGTCGCCGTCCCTGTGCGTCAGTAAGAAGAAAAAATTGAACTTAAAGCTTAGTTCCCCTCTCCGCAGGTGGGAGGTGGCTCGACGAAGCTTAAGATATATTTTAACCCACCTTCTCCCCATCGCCACCCCTCCGAGTTCAGGATTGTAACCACCAGTTTCCGACTTGCTCAAAGACTTCCATCCATTGATATCTTTCTTTCCATCTTCCATCAAGGGCTTCAATATCCCTGTGGGCGCGAAAGCGAACGGTATTCCCGTATCTAATCGTACTTCTGACAGCTCGGTTCCAATCGATATCAAGAACAATGTCGTCAACCAGCCAGCTCCGCTCTCTCAACTATGACAACATCAACCCCCACGTCAAAGCCGCAAAGTACGCCGTCCGCGGTGAACTAGCCGTCAAAGCGGAATCAATCCGTCGTGAACTCGAACAAGATCAATCCTCCCACCCGTTCGACCATGTAATCTTCGCCAACATTGGAAACCCTCAACAACTCGACCAGAAGCCCATTACTTTTTTCCGTCAGGTTCTGTCGTTGATCCAATACCCGGACCTTCTGAAGGAAGAGAACGCGGAGGTTGCGAAACAGCTGTACCCGGAAGATGCGCTTGAGAGAGCAAAGTGGCTGCTCAAGTCCGTCAAGTCCGTGGGAGCGTACTCGCACAGCCAAGGTGCCCCACCACTGCGTGACAGCGTCGCGAAATATATCGAGGGTCGGTATAAACTCATCTCCAAATATCCGTTAGATACCCATTTTTGACAATGCCTGCTGCTTGAAATATAGAACGAGATGGTTACCCAGCTGATCCTGAATCCATCTACCTCACCACCGGCGCATCCTCTGGAGTTAACACCCTCTTGCACGTCATTGCGTCCAGCCCGAACACCGGTGTCATGATCCCGATCCCACAATACCCGCTATACACCGCGACCCTTGCCCTCTTGAACGCCAAACCCGTTGAATATTTCCTCGAGGAGCCATCTCAATGGAGCACCAACTGCACCGATCTGTATCACGTCCTCGATAAAGCTGAAGCAGAGGGTACCGATGTCCGCTGTATCTGTGTCATAAACCCGGGAAATCCAACCGGTGCTTCGCTGCCGTACGATTCGATCGCTGATATCCTCAAATTCGCTGCGGAAAAGAAGCTCGTTGTCATGGCTGATGAAGTCTATCAGACCAACGTATTCATCGGCGAATTCGTCAGCTTCAAGAAGGTCCTGAGAGACTTACAGAAGCAGGAACCCGGTAAATATGATAATGTTGAGCTCGTGAGCTTCCATTCTACCAGCAAGGGTATGGTTGGAGAGTGTGGCCAACGTGGAGGATACTTCGAGCTCGTTGGATTCGATCCTAAAGTCGTTGCGGAAATCTACAAGTTTGTCAGTATCTCGCTGTGTCCTCCTGTTGGTGGACAGTGTCTTGTCGAGATGATGGTCAACCCGCCAAAGGAAGGGGAGCCGAGCTTTAGCCTGTAAGTCAAAACGTCACTCCTTTAACTCCCAGCGAGTTGGACATCCTCACTAATACTATCATCTCATACAGTTACAAGCAGGAGTATGATGACATCTACAATGGATTGAAGACCCGTGCTTATGCTCTACACGACGCATTCAAGCAAATGGAAGGAGTCGAAAGCCAGGATCCGCAGGGTGCCATGTACATGTTCCCAACCATCAAACTCCCGCAAAAGGTGACCGAGGTAGCTGCGGAGCAAGGCAAGAAACCGGATGAGTTCTACTGCATGGAACTTCTCAAAGCCACCGGTGTCTGCGTTGTCCCGGGTAGTGGATTCGGTCAAGCTGAGGGGACCTGGCATTTCAGAACTACTTTCCTCGCGCCGGGCACTGATTGGGTTGGTAGAATTGTCCAGTTCCACAAGGAATTCATGGATAAGTATCGCGATTGAGCGGGTTTTCTGAGAGATGCTGGGTTATAGCATGCTCTGTTCTTTTCTTATGTAGATACTTTACAATTTCTTTGCGATTTATACCCACCGATGGATAGATAGAATCATGCACGATCATGATTGATTTTATTATGATGAGAAGCCACGAAACCCTACGAATGGCATGCTGCTTGAAATATTTACTAGAGGACAAAATAAGGAATGGTCTCCTTGATACGCATCTTAATTGTCCTATCGAAAGTGAGATATTGTTAAAAATGAATTTTGAGAAGTCCAGTTCTCTCTTATGTCGTAAATACATCCCAAAACCTGTAAAAGGCGGTTATATACCGAAAACCCCAGCAAATAAACAGACCGAAACCCCCATTGCTAAACGGAAAATATACTTGCAGAGCAAAGAAATAAAGAAAGAATTGCAATTCAAAAACGTAGACTATCTCGAGCCAGCAGGCCAAATCCCTACCCTCGGCACACTCCCTGCCGAGCTACCACCTTTAAACGGGCTCCTCCCGCCTTCAAGAGCACTCAAAGCCTGATCAACGGGACTCCCCACCGTGATCTCCGCAACCTGCACATCCCCCCTCCCGCCGTCTTCCCCACCTTTGCCCTCATATACTTTGATAACATTTCCATCCAACATCCCGCTCTTCCTAGCGTGTTGAACTCTCGCGTTGATGTTCTTCGCCATCTCGTCCATTTTAATCTGTGTTCGACGACGGGTTAACCGTTGGCGGTACTTTCTGTAGGTGTAGAATAGTGCACCGATGGCGATGAGGGAGATTGTTACTACGCCGCAGATTATGCCGATTTGGGTTGAGAGGGAGATGTTGGCGAAGGAGGAGGTGGAGGTGCCTGAGGGGTCGACGTAGGGGGTTGCTGTTGTTGGCGGCGGGGTGGTTGTTGATGTGGATTGGGGGAGGGCGAGGGATTGGGAGAATGATATTTGGAGGAGGGAGATTAAGAAGAGGAGGTTTGTAGACGGCATTTTTTATATCATATATACAATATGTTATATCATATATACAATATGATGAAGGACCGTGGATTCGAGGATACCGCAGGATCAGAAGGATTGAAGGATTAAATATCTGCGTTGAAAGTGTGGTATTTCCAAAAAGGCGGTCTCTCAAAGGGATATTTCCTGCACCGAACGAGATATAATACTTCTTCAATCCAGACCCATGGATCTCAAAGGATTTAAAACTGCTTCGAAAGAGAGAATCCGATCGATGTAAAATTCCCAGGATATTCTATTCTCCTTATACTCCTCGAACCGCCTGACTCCCTCGCCCCCCTTCCAGGCTTCGCTAAACCTCAACCCCCAGCTCCCAGAAAGAACTCAAAAGACCCAAACTTCGAAAATCTTCACGAGTGATATCAACCCGCTGGTATATGGGCATTCCTCAGGCGGGTAACAATCTTGGCCCCCTATAACCGTGCATCCTATGATTCGAATAAAACTTACAATCCAAATATTCAAACAAAGCTAGCGTGCCGTGAACATTCGATCCCATGTCCAATTAACACCAGCCCCGCGTTTTCATTGGGTGCTCACGGATACACTGATTGTTCTGTCTCTCTCTCATATGACCATGAGTCTATTCGCTCCGTATTCACCAACATTTCGAACTAGCGTTGTAAGTAACAAGACTGTTTGGCAATGGTGGAGGCCTGAATTTTTCGTTTGGTTGGGTGAACGGAGGCGTGGGTGAGTTAGCGTAGGGCTTGCTCAATACTTCGGGAACAAATGAAAGGCGCTTAATTGGATGTCATGATTCGGCACCAAGCGTTCATCTCGCCAAAACCACCATGATCAGAGAAAAAGTAATGACCTCGGAAAGGAGAGAAGGAGAGAGAAAACATGGCTATGCAGATATGGAAGACCCACACGGGATGAGGGAAGTTCGATGCAGCGCGCACGGGAACTACGTGATTTCTATTGTTTAGTTGCGGAGCGGCGCACAAGTGTGATCACAATTCACATCTGTGCGTTGAAATTAGGGGTGGCAGGTAGAGCATGGCGGTTGGCGGTACCGTCTTCGTGGGGAATATATGAATCTGGACCCAGATACATCCCGATCAATTGACAAGAGAGGTTTTGCTGGGTTTACCGTGAATGTTCGAACAGCATCATTCTAGAGCACACTCACACTCACATTCGTCAGATTGTCAGAATATAAACGCCCGCTACCTCGTGATCAGAACTTCTTCGTGCAATAAGAGAATCACCGTTATTATAATCTGCAGTTTGAAGCCCCCTCAGTTCGATCGTCAAACACGTTGTGGCTCAGTTTGATATCATGCAGGAACCAGCGCTTCTATTCTACACTAATGTATGCACAAGTACTTTTCCAAACAAAAAAACTTGAACGCCAGCGAGGAAAAGAAAAGACACCCCATGATCCGATATCTAACCGCACATCTTACAAAACGATGAAATCCTAAAATGCACATAACGGCATGCATGCACTATGATCTGTCTCTTTGTCAGTATCATACACCCATCCTCCTAAACGCATTCCCCGAAGCGCTTCGCCTATCCTTCCTCTGACCGCTCCTTCCGCCATTGACAACAGGCGCATCTCTACTTCTCCCCTGCTGTTGCTGTGGCTTCTTTTCAACTTTATACGAAAACTCCATGTCACCGTATACTTTATTCGGCTGCCTCCTCTCCCTCTGTCGCTGATTCTCTCCGGATGCCATCCGTGATCCGAATGATAGTTCCTTCTTATTCGGTCCTTCTTCCCGACTGTGGCCCTGTGATCTGTACGACGCCGTTGAAATACGCATAACCGGCGCTTTCTTGTCTTTGATGTTCTTTTTCGGTTGCGATTCTGGCTCCGAATCCGAGGACGAAGATTCTTCGTCCGATGAAGCGTTGGAGGATTCTTCTTGCTCCTCTTCCACGGCTGTGAGGCGTTTGCGCGCTTCGCCGTTCGTGCCGTTTTGGGTAGTCGGCACCGAGGAAGGATTGTGCAGTTGGTATTGATACGACGTTTCGTCGACTTCAAAGTCCGGATTCGTCCAGAGATCCTTAAATCGAGGATCTTCCATAATCTTCTTCTCCTGTACAGGTGCCACATCACCCGCCTCCTCCTCCGCCTCCTCCTCTTCATCACCTTCCGCATGTCCGTTCTTCTCCTTCTCCTTCTCAGCCTTCCTCGCCGCCCTCCTATCAAGCTTCTCCTCCAACTTGGCCAACCTCTCAGCAAGTTTCTGGTTAACCTTGACCTTCGAAGCCACTTTCTTGCCAGAACTCCTAATCCTCCCTTCCCTCTCCTTCTCAATCCTCTCCTGCACCATCCTCTTCCTCTGCTCCTCCCAACCCCAGGGATTAGCTATCAATCTAGCCTGCTCATACAACTCCTGCTTGACGAAATAACCGTGCATGTAAGGCCGTAACACACTGCTCCCCACCAAATGCCCCAAGCTCAACTGCTCCAATTGCGGCTTCGTCAAGAACTTATAATTGTCATATGTCGTAGCCGTAACCTCCCCGTTCACCCCGCTGATGACCGATTCCTCCATTTCTTCGGTAACGTTGTCCAAGAATGAACACCATTTAGGCGCGGGACCGAGTTCGGGGATGAAAAAGGTGTGCATATCTGGACCTTCGTTCGCGGTGAAGAGCATTCCGGAGCCTGTTACGTGTGCTACATCGTTTATATCGACAGTGGGCTCGATGCTGGTCCATGGCGAGCCGTCGGATGGGTTCCAGATCTTTATAATTCTTTTATCCGCTGACAAGAGTTTCGTTTCGGATTCGGAGTGGATTGGGGGAAGGTATATTAGGTTTTTTATCGGATAAGAATAGCCTTGGTCCTTTGTGAGGAGTGGGACAGGGGATCGGAGATCGTAAAGTCGGATTAACCCTTCGGATGAGCCGGTTGCCAGCTGTAGACCTGTCGGATTGAACGCCAGTGCTGTTATCGGGGAGTTCGTGGCTCGTTCTACTGTTGCTACTCGAGAGCCAACCCTCGGATCCCATAGTTCAGTTGTCCCCAGATCTGTGCCGAAAGCTAGTAACCCGTGAACGTCGCTTTGGACACCAGTCAACACCTCTTTGACATCTTCGTGTACTTCGAACGGTTTCATGAACCCTCCTCTTTCTAGATTCACTCTATATACCTCTTTCCCTTCAGCGGGGACTAGCACTTCGGCAGACCATTTACAGTAGACTAAATCTCTACCGTAACGGGGTATCCGAAGACGGTGGTGCATGCCCATCGGGGTGTGGAATTCGATGTATCGATCGATTTGGAGATGGACGGATTTCCGCCATGAGTCTTCGAGAAGGATGAATGTTAAGTTTTCGATATTTGTATGGCGGTCGAAGGACATGGAGAGGGAGTTGAAGTCGTAGAGGCGCATTTGGGGTTTGTAGGTTCCCGTGGCCATGCACCATTGACCATCTGCGGTTACCCGGACTTTGTTGGAGGCTTCGGGAAAACCGAAGTCCTGGATGAGTTCGATGCGGGATTGGTATGCTATGACTGATTAGTTTTGCGAGATCTGTACAGAGAAGTGGGATAGAGCATACCGAGATCATTTTTGAGAGAGCGTTTCCGTTTCCTGGCGAGCCAGTCTGGTAAAGAGCGGCCGGTGTCTGAGCCGGAGACGGTGTATACTTTGACGTCGTTGGTCTGCGTAAGCTTCATGGCGAGTTAGGTGTCTGGCTCGGTGGCCCGAGTCGAGTGGATTGAATATTATTCGGTCTACTGGGCGATTATCATGGTGCTGCGATCTATATAAACGTATTGTATAGATATATCCGAGCTGCTGATTAGGGTGCGACTGCAATGGTCGGTATCCAAGGTGGTCGAAATCAGTGGTGGAGGTTGATGCGGTGGGAATTAATCGATTCTGCGACAAGTCCAAATTTTTTTGGCGGCCGTCGCGCGAAAATTGCCAAATCAGGTAACTAACGCATCAGGAAATAAGGATAATTAAATTAAATAATTAAATCGCCTATTTGGGTGGCCTCATCGCATCAAAACACCATCGCCAGTTCCGCCTCGTCGCGACTGATTCTACCCCGAACCTCCTTGCATATACCACTACATGCATACACCACGACACTAAGAGTTTAACGCGACTTATACTCTGAAGGATCGGTACAATGTATGATCCGATTCATGACTGCTATACCGCTGTCACCAGCGATGACAGGTCTCCTTCCTCTCCCTCAAAGCCTCACGACGATGACGACAGAGATGAACACCAGAAACGTCCCTCCGATGCCTCCGCTCATCTTCCACACGACGATGAATCCTCTACAAAGACAAGACAGGTCGACAGCGAGCCCTCCCGCAGCCGCAGCCCGGAACGGAAGCGGAAGCGTTCCTACTCTCCTGGTGACGAACGGATGCGAACCCACACGCCAGAGGTGAAGCGTGAATCACGTTCGACACCTCAAGACAACCGTCATCCTTACCGTTCAGATGAACATCAAAGACAGGATGGACAAGATTCTCAAATTGACGACCAAGAACGAAAGAGGCTGCGACGATACGAGGGCGATAAAGATCGTGCCAGGAGGGCCCAAAACCAACGTCGAGAAGCCGACGCTGGTGCCTACGGTAGACGCGATGACAGAGCACGTAACGACCAACAAAACCGCAACGAACGACGGGGTTCTCACCACCGAAGATCTCCTCCCCATTTCCGCTACCGTGACGCCCCGCCACCCCCTCATCTCGCCGTTGATCGTAAATTCAAAGATCCGGAACTCGATAAACCCTCCGAACCACCAAAATCTCCTCCGCGGAAGTTCAAAAGACCCGGTGCTCGTTACTCTCAAGCCGAACGTGATGCTCTGCATCAACAACAACAAAAGCAGGAGGCTGATAGAGAGCGCGAGGCTACTTCTGTTGCCGCATCAAGAGGTGTTGATGATGTCGTCAGATCGCATTATAACGCCGTACCAGAAAGAGGAAAAGAATGGAGGAAAACGGACTCCAAGATCCGTGGTTTACGGTCGTTCAACAACTGGATTAAGTCGACTCTCATCCAGAAATTCGCCGCAAACGATGATTATCAGCCCGGTAACCGAGGAGACATGCTCAAAGTTCTCGATATTGGATGCGGCAAAGGCGGTGACTTGCTGAAGTGGAAGAGCGCCCCGCAGCCAGTTGAGCTTTACGTTGGAGCTGACAGCGCTGATGTTAGTATTAGCCAAGCCAAGGAGAGATTTATAAAGATGAAAGATGAGGATAGGAGACGGAATCGCGGCCGTGGTTCTAACGATAGATTCCATGCCGAGTTCTTCATTCTGGACGCTTGGAGTGAGCCAGCGGATAAGATACCGTTGGTACACGATGTTGGGTTCGATTTGGACACGAACAACCGCTGGGGCGGAGGAGGGTAGGTTCTCGTTCGAAAATTTAAGGAAATAACACCAATGCTAACTGGTGAATAGATTCGACGTCGTCTCTCTCATGTTTTGTATGCACTACGCCTTCGAGTCAGAGGAGAAAATAAAAGGCATGCTACAAAACGTCTCCGGTGCTCTCCGTCGTGGCGGCCGATTCATCGGTACAATCCCATCATCGGAGAAGATATTCGAGGGTATTCAAAAGGAAGGCCACGAATTCGGAAACAGTCTCTACAAAGTCAAATTTCCGAAAACGGAAGCGTCGAGGACACTACCAGAAGATGGGACGTGGCGGCCGGCATGGGGCTGGAAGTACTCTTTCTTTTTAGAAGAGAGTGTCGAAGATGTTCCGGAATACGTCGTGCCCTGGGAGGCGTTCCGTGCGTTGGCGTACGAGTTCAATTTGAAGTTAGAATATAAGCGGTTGTTTGAAGACATTTGGGCAGACGAGAAGGATGACAGGATATTGGGGCCTTTGAGCGAGAGGATGAATGTCAAAAAGCGAGATGGGAGTGGTGAGATGCAAGTGGAAGGAGAAGAGTGGGAGGCTTGCAAGATTTATATGGGATTTTGTTTTAGGAAGATATGAGGTCACGTATATTATAATTGTAGCATGTGCATAGCCGGAGCGAACGTTATTGATACTATTCTTTGGCTTTGAAATGATGTGTCCTCGTTAAGGCCGCTTTTATATTTCAGTGCTGTGCTGCGTTGCTGGAGCTAAGAGCTCTGGCGGGTGTTCGCGTAATCCAACCTCAACCTCGTCTTTGACCCATTTCCAGCTTCAACATCCACCACTCCACCATCTCTTCGCACGTCGGAAACGTAGGTCTTCACATTCGCACCGTGAGGAGAAAGTCGCTTGTATCTTCGCTTGTATCATAGCATTCTGACGCGTTAGCTTGAACCCATAGAGCCATCACGGACGGCGAGCAGCTAGCATCCCCTCCATAGCATCGATTACGACGACATAGCTCTCACGACTCTTCACCATCACTATCAATCCTCGAACCCTTAAGCATACCATCTATCAGCCGCCACGATGGGTTCCGATCCCCAATACAATAAATACCCTGACCTCTCCCTCGCCCAGCACATCTCCCAACTCGCCAGTCCGACTTTATCCACCTACCACGACAAATCCGCCACCGTCCTCCTCGACTCCATCAAATCCACAGCCGCGGCGCCGTTATTCAAATACCTAGTCGGTCCCACCGACGGAATATTACCCAAAGGTACTCCGTTAGAATGGGATGAAAAGCTGTACGAGGAACTCAAAGAGAAGAACGAGAAGGAGTTACAGGAATGGGAGGAGAAGTTGAAGGATGCGGAGGAGAAAGCTGGGGAGACGGAGGTTGTTGAAGCTATGGGTGGGAAAGCTGAGTTTTGGACCAGGATAGGAGATAAGGTATGCAGATGTCTAATTTATCACGATATTATGCTTTGGATGCTTATGACATTTCATTCGGACGACTAGGAGAAAGCTGTCGCGGCGTATAACGACGTCTTTGAAAAGACAGCTTCTCTGGGAGCTAAAATTGATATCGTCCTCGCCACGATACGCGTCGGAATGTTCTTTGACGACAAAGCAATCATTCAAAAGAACATTGAAAAGGCGACCCAGTAAGCCTTACCCCCCTCAATCTAAACTATTTATATATAGATACATATACTTACTAAAGGGTTTACCTGCAGACTCGTCGAATCCGGCGGCGACTGGGACCGTCGAAACCGACTAAAAACCTACCGCGCGATAAACCACCTCACCCTCCGCGCATACAACTCCGCCGCCCCATTACTCCTCGACTCCCTCTCCACTTTCACCTCCACCGAAATCTGCACCTACGAAACATTAGTAATGTACGCCGTCCTCGCTGGCGTGATATCCCTCTCCCGTCGCGATTTGAAATCTCGTGTCATCGATGGCGCGGAGGTACTAGCCGTCTTTGGCAGCCGCAGGGATTCCAACATGACCGACGGTGGTGATAATAATGCCGTCGGTGTGATGACTGAAACAGGGTACCAGGCTCGAGATCAAGATCTGGGTAGTTTCAGCCCGTTGGAGGGATTGGTGAATAACTTCTATGAGGCGAAGTATTCGGATTATTTTGTGAATCTGGCGGAGGTTGAGGAGCAATTTTTGAGGAAGGATAGGTTTTTGGCGACGCATCGGAGGTGGTATGTTAGGGAGATGAGGAGGAAAGGGTATGCGCAGTTGTTGGAGAGTTATAAGACTATCGAGCTGCAGACCGTTGCGAATCATTTCGGAGTTAGCGTCGACTTCGTTGATCGGTGAGTTTTCCCTTCTTCTATCTTCTACTATTCTCTTTGCTTGTGGGGTGGGGGATTGTATGGTATAGGATGGATGCTAATTTTCTAAATAGTGATATGTCGTCGTTCATTCCTTCTCAGGGACTTAACTGCACCATCGACCGCGTCAACGGCTCGATCGAGACGAACAGACCGGATACGAAGAATAAACAGTACCAGGAAGTCATCAAGCACGGGGATCAATTGCTGACCAAGCTGCAGAAATTCGGACAGGCGGTTAGAGTTCGTGGCAGCGAGCGTGTATAAATCCGTGACATGTAGTATCACTTTTAACTCAATGTTGATACGATAAAGCATACTTTGCATTACTACTAGCTGAAAAATAAAGAATAGAAGACGGTGTGAATTGAACAATGATTGTTTTATGTGAAGTAGGATGCTTTAAGACTCTGCGTGTAAGGAATAAAAGGCGCTATCCGCCAAGTATATTGATTCTTGATTGAAGGGACCGAAGGAAATGGTATCATTCCCACCGGTCCCTTTCAAAAGTACGTTGCAGCCTCCTTACGCTTCGGGGTTTAGTACCCCTCAGCTGGGCTGTCATACATGACTTTCAAGGCTATATCGAAACCAGATATCATTAATAATCTAATCTTAAATTATGAGATAAACTGAAGAAGGATAAACTTACCTGTTGGATATGACACCAACTGGCCCCAGTCTTCGGAAATAAACGCCTCGCCAATATCCACGTTGCCCTCCATATCGGTGGACGAGATGGGGACGGTGTGGATTTTTCCCTGCGGACCTGGCGCAGGGCGAAGGTTTGGCAGGCTGGCGAAAGATTGCAACATGCTGGTCAGGGTCCTCAATGGGACATCGGTCATCGCGGTCTATCAACAGAATGTTAGATACACCTTCAAAGATATATAAAGGAGTATTGGGAAGAGGAGAACTGACTGTCCGTTGCGCGATTTGTGAGGCTTGAAGTGCCTGGAAGACGGTTTGAAGGGTATCATGGGAGTCGCCTTCTCCAGCGGCTTGAATAGCCTTAAAGGTCTCCGCATTCTCAGGGTTGAAAATAAATCGAAGGATTTCAGCAAACTATAAATACTGTCAGTCAGCCTCCCCATCATAGTTGCAAACACAAACAATCATATAAACAACAATCTAAGACATACCCCGATAGAAACATCCAAGCAAAACTTAGCAGCAGTAAGCACCGCATCTCTCGGATCACTCGAAAGACTATCCCTAATCTCCTTCGCCAGAACACTCAGCTCCGTGCTCCCAGCGCCGGCGCCAACCCCCTTCTTGAAATTATATGTCCCATCTTCATTATTAACAAAAGTAACGGCAACAAGCGTATCCCAAAAGCTAGTTGCAGCTTCAGATAACTCAAAGGCCTTCGCATCAGGAATCGGAACGACCCTATAAACGAAATTCGCAATGGTGCAAAGAGTTCCGTGGAGTTCGTAGTCGGTATATGCGTCCGGTGTTCCGGGGATACCCGTCAACGGTAACGTGAATAACTCAGCCGTGATTCTGACCGCTGCTAGATTACTAACATCTCGGATAGCGTCTACCCAAGCGCCAACATTAAGAACGCTCGAGTTGCGAGAGATCACATCTTTCGTTATCTCCGCCACCGATTTCTTGATGAATGGTTGCCAATCCGGACATCTTGTGATCTGAGTTATAATCTTCGCAGGGTCATAGCTACTCGATGACCCGAGCAACGAATCCGTCCTGATGGTTTGCGTATACTGGAACTGTTTACCCGGTCGTTCAAAGCTATATTTATAATCCTTACCGAAGCCCTTATATATAGCTTGATTCTCTTCGGGGATGGTGAACGGGAACATAGCATACGCTGAATTCGGCGGGAAGTATCCCGGAAACGCGCGGTGGAAGAGTTTATATGCCACACCGCCATACGCGATATCGGGATCCGAAGAAACCTCGTTATAACCCCAATTCGTAAGATTGCCGGTGGTATAATCCACGGTATAAAATCTGTCACCGCGGACCAACGCTACAGCGTCGCTGAGGATGGCGGTACTGATGGTGTATCCGGGTAACAGACCGGCGCCGGGGGTCATTGGGGCTTTAGCTTCCTCGACGACGATGCCAGGGTAGATTTCGACGTAATCTGGATGACCGTAGAGTTGGCGGAGGGCGTCTGCGACTTTTGGGTCTGGGTTTATATCTTCGAAGGTTTCGTGTTCTTTTAGGCCACAGAAGGCACGGAATTCGTTCAAGGAGGCGAGTTCCCAGGCTCGAGATTGTTCGATACCGAGGATCTCGACGGCGCGCATGATTGGTGGGACTGCATTGGCGCCATAGGAGTCTATTATAACATATATCGTTAATATCTTTAATGAGAAATCTCGGGATGGCGTGTAACTTACTTGCGCAATCTTCCATGCTGGAAGCGAGAATATCGACGAGCTGCTCGTCGTTGAATTTTCCGGTCTCCGGGTCCCTCTCCAGGCCTTCAAAGGTTCGGCGACCGGGGTCTGCGGGGATACTTTGCTCCCATTTACCAAGGCCAGCCATAAATTGTGGCAATGGTATATCTGCTGCCTCACTTCCAAAGAGTTTCTTGTATAGACCCTTCGTCCACTCTTCATCTCGCTCGCTGATTACGGAGTGCCAGCGGTAAACGAGATTGAATTCGGCTATACAGATTGGATTCGTCAGACTTTCTGGTTTAATGTATTGAATTATGTCACTTCTTACCTGAGACTTGATTACCGACACCTTGTGGTGTACCACTCTCGCTGAAAACTTTGTGAATTTCAGCACGAGGATCAAGGCACCACGTTGACTCCGTTCTTGTCAAGTTGAGAATGACTCGGATATAATCAATCAAAATGATGTTGATATAGAGACCACAAGTAATCCTAACCACGCCCTTCATTAAACCCTGTCTTCTCTAGAACAAGGAGTTATAAGAACTTACAATCTACCGGTTTGGAATAACTTCTCATCTCGTTCCTCTGCAGTCTTTCGTTTCGTGAATCTCTCATCTTGATTGATCTTTGCGAGCATTTCCACGATATAGTTGTGGAATCTGCCGAAAGAGATAAGCAGGACTATAGAAAGTTCTGTTAACTTTCCATACAATTTATGTTATGGCTTGATAGTACTTACCACAAACGCCAGGTGGGAATCCGAGAAGTCTCTTCTCCGAAAAGGCGTCCGGCTTAATCTTGCCGTCTTTGAAGGTTCGCATGGCCTTTAATTCGTCCTCGTTACTTCCGTACAACGGCGAGAGGTCGAGGTATGAAGATGTGTCGGAGATGGAATAATCCTTATGATTGGTTCGGAACAAATCTAGATGTATAATGTAAGCACACTAAAGCTTAAAACAATATGAGAATTGAAAATGGAAATACCGTGGATGATAATTGTAGCGAGGTAGAATAACATGCTCGAGATCTTGTTGGCGTGTTTCTTGGGTGCCTGTCGAGCAAGAAGAACTATATCAAGATTTATTTAGACATGGTTCTTTATATTGGCAGATAATTGTGGAGATTTACCGTCAAAGATCAAGCCTGGGTCCGGGCGAGCACCCGGCATCTTCTTCATGGGCCGAACGCTACGGGCGTACGGTGTGCCCGCTTTCCCAAGGTGAGGGTATAAAGTGTTCTATCTCTACGATTAGTTGTCGTTTGCCCATGGTCCCCGATGTCAGAAAGGCATACGTTATATGATCCATCAGCGGAACGGTATTGTTGCCTGTGATTCCAATGTCAATATCACTTTCTCTTAAACTGCGCGCTGGTCAACTTTAAATTGTTGGTCTTCTTACTTCAATCCGAGGTATGACAGTGGCGGATGTTGGAGCTGGTTCCAGAGTTTATCCAACAAAGTTCCCGTGAGGACCTTTTGGCCCTTGGAGGTAGATGGTAGTCCGCTTGTAACTTGGATAATTCGCTCCATCTATCATAAAATTAGACATTAACCCTCTACGTGCATAAGATATACCGGAACATAAACACACCAAATAAGTCTTATCATCTATGACACCCCCATCGACGACTTTCGATTTGAGAACATCGACGAGAGTTCTCATGTCCTTGTATGCGCCGCTTATCCCGATCTTCTGTAAATCCTGGAGGAGACCAGTAGGTATCGGATCCTGCGTTGGGCTACTGGGTCGCGATAGCTGACCGAGCGCCTGGGTGAACACACTCAGCGAGTTTACGGCCGGTGCTTCCTTGCGGGGCGCGGCAGCTGGGAATGTAATGTATTCGGACCATTTTGACAGCGCTTCGTTGAGGTTCAACTGCTCCCTCTGATGCGAAAGTCGTCCCGTCATGGTGAAATTTTGTCGGACTTTCGGTTAGCTATAGCTACCGGACTAGATATATTCCGGCTGGTAGACTGGAGGTATGGTAAACCAGTAAGTAAACAGCCAATATACGAGTTGAATTAAAGAAGTTGTGAAAGCAGAGGTATAGATAAAGTCTTACGAAGGAAGATTACGCTTGGATTTATAGATGAGGAGCTTACAAGGTATCTATTGCGAACTATCGATTTCAGCCCTACATTGCGGAATCCCCAATTCACTTCTACAAGCTAGACGGCTTTTCCTCTTAGGCTCGCACTCGCAAAGGAGTTCTTAGGATCGGCCCACGTTGAGGTCATGCTCTTCGGGACTTCCGTCTCGCATATACAAGGCCGTTGATTCGTCGGCCAATTGTGGCGCGTCTCAGCATCCTCGTTTTTGATAAGTTGACTCCAGGGTCTTGCAGGTGGGTGCAGATAGTCATTGCAAAGAAGCAAGCTCGGTTACTGCTGGGAAGGTGGGGTTGCAGCAGCGAGGATTGAAAATGAGCCCCGCTGAGCAAACCGTACAGTATTATCTTTGCGGTCAGCACTAGCACCCAAATTTTTCTTCTTTCCAAAAGACAGAAAGCGATAGCTGGGGTAAGCTAGATGGCTCAAGGGTGTTTTTTTTTTTCCTGATGAGTAGGACCTAGGTTCACCACGGGTGAGCTTACACCCTTCTCCCATTTGACGAACAATCAGATGCACATGTCCAATCGAGCGAGTTCGTGTTCCGAAGCTGATGAATGGCATTGTATAGACACATCTAGTCGGTTTGTCCTACCTGAAAAAATCGAGGCGGCCGCGGGAGAATGCGATTGTGTGCGGGATTAGCATGGGCGGCAGCATACATTATTGTTCTGGCTGACGACGGCTAGGTAGGTCTATGTCCAGCCGGTGTCAGATTTTCAAGGATACATATCAGCTGCTATCCGGCTATTATATTCAGAACTTCGGAGTCTAAGAAGGGTGTATAGTCGAGCTCATTTAAGATATTCTTCCTATCTGTTTGGTGAGATAGCACACCGTTGTGCCATAGATTTGGAGCCGGGCGCTCCAAGCGGAGTCGTGCCGCTGCTTTGACGTTGGTGTGCGCCAGTCATTGGGCATAAGTTGACTTGCGGCGCAGGACGCGACAGCGAATGCATCTCCGCGTGGGGAACCATTATTGATCCCCTAGAGCTATATCTCGCATCAAATAACTTGAGCTTGAAGGCCATGGATAAGAATCCCATACCCCTGTATTCGCGGTGCCCGAGCTGGAGCGTATTACTCTATATGCCTGCGGGTATCAGGTCTTCATGGCGCGTGTTTTCTGCGCTCTTCCCGTCAGCTTCTAGCGCTCAGCTAGCTTCCGAAAGCCACAACCCCGATACCTACTTATAACACAACAGATATCAGAGAATGTCCTATGTAGTTTCAGATGTAAATTTACTTAAATTTATGTATACGCAGAAGAAAGACCCCGCTGCGACCTACCGGAAACGCAATGGCGTTTTTCCGCTTGGTCCAGTTGACTGCGTAACGAGTTTGGGCGGGAAACTGGACGTACGAGCATGACATCATCGCATCCCAGCTTCAACATTCGACCGAACACCCGCAAACATGCTTTCCAACGTCATGTCTCAATATATATCCCCACCACCCACATGGTTACAAAAATAAAAAATTGCGGTTCGCCGGCATCGAATGATGCAAAGATTCCCACCTGACGAATGGTGATCTGTACGCTTAATTGGCCGGGTTGTTTTTGCCCGCAGCGAAGCATCCGGATAACTTACCGAGTGCCAGTTGGGGGAATCGTGCTTGCGCATGCGAGATCTTAGCTAGCTTCCTGTCATGCGGGGAGATTGAAGAAGGTCTGAGTTTTCAAGGAATGGCCCTAGTTCTACTCGCACATGTTCTCGAATGAAACCAGATTTATTTAAATCAGTGAAGGGGCCCGAGTCAATCCTCTGTAGTCCCCCTCCACCAGCCACGACCTAGCTACCCGTCTCCGCGGCGTTCTCCACCAATAAATATTTGACATACAAATACGTTGCAGGTACTGACTATTTGATATCAATATCCAACATTCCTAATTACGACGCAGAACTTGACAACGTCCGTTGTTATCACATGCGCACTTCAACATGACCGAACAAGTCGAATCAAACCGACAGCTGAATCATCCAACTTCGTTCTCGGGCGAACACCCCCACCGGGAGAAAATTCACCAAAAGTTACACCATGCGAAAGTAGAGATCGTGCACCTGAAGAACTCCGTCGGCAAGCTTGGCAACCTATTCAATTCAAATCACCGACACGATGAGAAACACGAGAAGGAAATCGACCACAAACGTTCCCAAATTGCAGAGGGCCACAGATTTGATAGTTTTGCGCCAAAAAGGGCTGGGAATATCGCAAAGTTCTACATTGACGGGAGAGACTACTTTTGGGTACGAGGTCCCTATTTCCAATGACTAGTCGCCATGTTACATAGCTAACGATTTGGGGTATAGGCTTTAGCGTCTGCTTTAGAGAGCGCGAAGGAGGTTATTTATATCGCAGATTGGTGGATCTCGCCAGAACTCGTATGCGAACGACTTGACCTCCACTGAACCATAAAAACATTCGCTAATGTCGTCACTGCGAGTATAGTTCCTTCGGCGTCCACCAGCCTACAGCGAAGATGACCGTGTAGACACAATTCTCAAACGACGAGCGGAGGCTGGTGTTAAGATATATATTATCGTCTACAAAGAAGTAGAAGCCGCTTTAACCTGTAACAGCGCGCACACAAAGCAAGCTCTTCACGCCCTTTGTCCGAAGGGCTCGCCGGGATACGGGAATATCACGGTTATGAGGCATCCCGATCATAACGTGTTTGATAAAGGTGGAGATATGACTTTCTATTGGGTTCGTGGTTCACAATTCGTCGATGATAGAGTATAATCGCTGATCGGGATTCTAGGCGCATCATGAGAAATATTGCATTGTCGACCACGAGCTGGCGCTCATTGGTGGACTCGATATCTGCTTTGGTCGATGGGATTTGAAGCAACATCCGCTGGCAGATGTGCATCCTGAGACGATCAAAGAAGAAATTTGGCCCGGCCAAGACTACAATAATGTAATACTCTCCAAATTTGCGACTGAAATTTGGTAGTGATGGCTAACGAGAAACCTCTTAGAACCGAATGTTCGATACCCGCCTATATACTAGAGATCGTTTAGGAATTGGTACTAACTTGAGAGTTCAACTTAGAATGGATTTCCAAAACGTTCAAGATTGGAAACAAAACCAGCTATCTAAAACCGAATACGGTCGAATGCCATGGCATGATGTCGCGCTCGCACTCCGAGGAGAATGCGTCCTTGATATCGCCCAACACTTCGTAGAGGTCAGTATCAAGCTCAAATCACAAAAAGGAATCTCGCGCTTACCACAGTAATACTTGCCGTTTGTAAACTTCTAGACCTGGAATCACGCAAAGCGGGATAAATATAAACGCGACAGCAGATACGACTGGCTACAACTCACATACCGCGAAGACGATATCTTGGGAGTTCAGCATCCGCGATTCCCGGTTGGCGAATATGTGGAACATCCTTTGCATTCACTTGATAAAGAAAAGATGAAATCCGCGGGTAATGTTTCGGCTCAATTGGTCCGAAGCTCTGCAGATTGGAGTCACGGTATCTTGACCGAGCATAGTATTCAGAATGCGTATCAGGAGACCATCAGAAATGCGAAGCATTACATTTACATTGAAAATCAATTCTTCAGTATGTCTAACGAGTTCCGAGATTGGTTCGGAGTTATGGGCTAACGATATGTTGCGTAGTCACTGCCACGGGTGTGAATCAAAAGCCAATTATCAACACAATTGGTGCTGCTATGGTCGACGCAATCGTGAAAGCGCACGAAGAAAACCGCAAATTCAGGATCATAGTTGTAATACCGTTGGTTCCTGGGTTCGCGGGAGATTTGAGAGATAAAGGAGCCAATGGTACTAGAGCGATCATGGATTATCAATATAAATCAATGTTCAGAGGGGAGGACTCCATCTGTGGGAAGTTGAAAGCTCGTGGTATCGATCCGAATCAGTATATTTTCTTCTTCAGTTTACGGTCGTACGATCGTTTGAATCGAACGGAGAGGATCGAAAAGAAGGAGGAGAGAACGGGGGTTAAATATGAAGATGTGCAACACGCGCAAGCACAAGAAGTGGTGCGTATCCACATATCAGATTATGGCTCTATATTGATGGCTAATCGATTACAATAGATGAATGAGGACGGCGTTACGGGTGGCAAGGGGTATAATAAGAAGGACACTGATGAGGATGATATGGCGAAAGACAAGGCGAACTTCGAAGAAGAGAATGAAGCCGATAAACCGCATGACAAAGCGACTGATGATTCGATTGCCCAAGATGCTCTCTTGACAGGCAAGAAGCCATCCGATGAGCCGTTCCAAGGAGACGACGACCTTGAGAAAGAAAATATCATTACGGAACAATGCTATATCCATGCGAAGGTTTGTCTCAAGCGGGTAGCAAGATCCCGGTCATAGGCTTACGTTGTGTTAGGTATTGATCGCAGACGACAAAGTTGCTATCATTGGTAGCTCTAATCTCAATGATCGGGTAAGTTAATCCAATACTTCACTAATGTCGGCCTCGGAAACTAAAGAACTCGGCCCAGTCTCAACTTGGATACCATGATAGTGAACTTAGCATTGTTATCGAAGACGAAAACACCGTTGACACAACAATGGACGGTGAGAATTATCAAGCAGCATTCTTTGCAGCGCAGCTTAGACGACAGCTTTGGCGAGAACATCTCGGCCTCCTACCTCCGCAAGAACTTGAGGCCAAAGACGATCCCAACGTGACATTACCAGGGGAAGGGGACTACGACTTCCACGAAGATGAGAAGTCTAAAATTGTTGAAGATCCGTTGAACGATGAATTATGGGATACGTGGACTCGACAGGCGCACGATAATACGGTTATCTTTAGGGAACTGTTCCATTGCATTCCTGATAACTCGGTTAAGACGTTTCAAGATTACGATAAGTTTCTTCCGAGGGAGGGGATCAAGGCTGGACATCTATTTAATCCTGAAATGCCGCTGGGAGAAGTTAAGGAGAGGTTGGATGGGGTGAAGGGACATCTTGTTAATTTCCCAATGGAGTTTTTGATCAATGAGGAGATGGCGGAGAGAGGGTTGGATTTCAATGAGGTGAGTATTTTTTGGTTTGTTATGTTGGGACTGGACCGTGCTGACAAGAAATTCAACAGATGACGGAAAGTATCTACACGTAACTAGATACATACTACCATTCAGCAAGACCAAAAAAAAAAAAGAAGAAGAACGAGGGAAAATTTCTTTGCTCCTAATTTTTAATCTCGGCATGTATCCTTTCTTCGTTCTGCTGGCAGTAACGCATATGTTGCAAATAATGTGTCCGGAGTATTGTATTTCCGTCAGAATGCTTCCGAAGCGGTGTTTCCTTCCGCCGAAGAGTTCGGCGTAGGATTCATGTTCGTATCCCGAAATTAAAAGCCAATACCCGAAAGTCCTAAAATCCGCTCGGCATGCCGAACTGCCCTTTCGGCAGGCCAGGTGAGAGGTTGATTGGTGACCGAACCCATGTCAGGTCCCCCCTTTTCCGAGCCAAATTTGTTCCGTGCACGGGTCTTCGGCGCCCAGGAAAGAAGTTTCGGTGCAGGATTCCGGGATCTCCTGGGTATCGGAAAATTAAATTTGTGGTTGGGAATTGCGAGGGAAAATATGAAAACCATGTGGAGCCCAGCTATCTATCCCACGAATGGATGGTTGGCGAATTACGATTTCTAACGAAAGGGCGCTGGTTCGGTGTGCGTCGGTCGAACACCGAGCCCACACCATACTCTAACGAAAGTGCCCTAGCGGATAAGAATCCGCGTTGCTACGCAGAAGCAGGTTTGCTCAGGTGCACATGCTGCTTACAGAACCACGAAGGAAAAGGGCTGGTCGTTTTGCTTTCGCAAGTGACATGGCATGCGACCTTGTAATAGTATCTCTCGTTAGACGGAAACAGCTTAGTGAATAGCGGGGTAAAAAGGCGAAATGCTGCCGGGGGTGTGTGTGTGTCTTCTCTCGCAGTAGATAGGCATGGATCCCTCCCATTCGTCCAGGCTCCCATGTTGAATACACCTGTTATCGGTTCGATGGATGAATTGGGCCAGCCATTTCGTAATGCGAGGGTACTCCAGCCTTTGTACCACACCTACAACCTCGATCTGCAGAGTGATAACGTAAACTCGTAGTCTGCCTTTCTGCCGCGCGTGTTACGGATAGCAAGTACCGTTCGCTGTCTGGGTACGGGAGTGTCGCAGAGGAAGATGGGGCTATATTACCTGTTTTTTACTACAAGCTGCTGTGAGCAGAAAGAGGGGAAAGAGAGACACACACGGAAAGTCTATCCTTTCCAGCTTTGACTTCCCTCGGTTATATGGATTGCGGTCATAGACGTCTGGCTGAGGAGAGAGCGTTATTCCCGACACACACGCTGCGTAATTCACTGTAACTTTTGGCTGAGATATTGTAGTCGATCTCAGGCATCTCTTCACCGATATCGCATTATCTTCCGCACCTGTTCTCTGCAGAGAGCTGGTATTATTTGCGTAGCTGGAACCTTACACCGAGAGATATTGGCTAGCCTTACAAACCACACGCCTTATCGTTTACTTCCCACATACCTTCGGACTCCAACCTAACATCTCGAATCTCTTCCGATTCGGTTGAGCCTGCGCGATTTCCCGAACGAAATACCAGGCAGCTTTCCCAGGTGTAATCCGAAAACTTCTCGTGCAAAATAGGAATCCCTCTCACCTTGCAGCTCCACCGCGCTGTAACAATATCCGAAAGCGATAGAAAGGTTAAATATATAAAACCAGCCTGCGTTGTCCCGCCTCGCGAGAGAGAGAGTAAGCTCCCTTGGTACCGAGTCGATATTTAAGTTCCGAAGGCCCTCAGTTTCTGTAATTTCTAATAAGCGTTTCTGTCCCTTCGGCGCATTTTCCAATCGATCAGCAATCTAGCGGGAGAAAAGTTGTTCAGTGTTAGCTTCCTTTCAGCCATTCGTGCATTACCAGTCATCCGGTAAGCTTGTGACCGAGATATCCCATTGTCATCCTGTTTTTGCAACAGCCGTTCCCCTCCCTCCTCCTCATCCTGCGCCGGCATATCTGCAGCAAGAAGCAGCTGGCGTACATTCTGTTTTCGTGCAGCGGTAGCGATATATTCTAGTCTTGCATAGAACAGCTACCACACCCCCCCTTCTTTCTCCATACTTTGAATTCAGGCTATACATCAGGCAGGCAGACAGCTACTCCGCTTTTTCTCACCGTACTGGAGTTCCAGTAATAAATAAGCTGTTGTCGAGCTGCTCATGTTTGTAGCCTTTCCGCCGTTGACGCTTTGGAGTTCCCCGTTTGTGTGTTGATTTTCCAGCCTATCACCGCCGTTTAGACAAGTTGGGTGCATTTACTGACGTATAGAAAGTAGACTTCCGTAGAGTAGACGCCTTTTTTTTTTATATTTCTACTTAGAAAGCGCCCTCTCTTTTAATTTCCACCTGCGGAATCATCGAGACTATAACACCCCACGATAATCAGTAAAATCATCATAACCATCGTCGTTACCATCAATCGCAATGGCTCCACTGCACGCTACCTCCGATTCTCTTCTCTCTACTTCGCAACCGCAGCCAGACTTCCTTCACAGACCGGCGGTCCGTAAGGTCCTTCCTTTCGTCAATGGGGGTCTTGCCGGCGTTATGGCTTCTTGCGTCATCCAGCCAGTTGGTACGCTCACGCTCATCAAATTTAATATATCGGTATATTAATAAAATGTAGACATGATCAAAGTCAGAATCCAATTGGCCGGCGAGGGAATGAAGTCCGGAGTGAAGGTCACACCTATGTCCGTCGCCCGGGATATTGTCTCTCAAGGGAAGGTACTCGATCTTTACTCGGGTCTCTCAGCGGCGGTTTTAAGACAAGTTGTGTAAGTAATCCACCATTTATCTTTGATCGAGTAATTTCGATAAAGGTTATTTGTACTGATATTAAAAAATCATAGCTACACCACCGCGCGCATGGGCTTCTTTGGAACTTTCATGGAAAGCTTCCAAACAAAAGCCAAGGAACAAAACCGAAAGGTCACATTCGGTGAACGTGCGGCCGCATCTCTTGCTGCTGGTGGCCTCGGCGCTTTACTCGGGTACGGGATCAATCGATTGCGATACATTGGAAATAGCTAACGATTAGAGTAGAAACCCGGCCGATCTCAGTTTGATTCGAATGCAAAGCGACGGTCTCCGCCCTCTTGAAAAGCGAGAGAACTACCGATCCGTCTTCGATGCCCTCAAGCGTATATCCGGAAACGAAGGCATCCTTGCCCTATGGGGTGGTGCTACACCAACCGTTATCCGAGCGATGGCGTTGAACTTCGGCCAGCTTGCCTTCTACTCCGAAACCAAAGCACAGCTTCAGAAAACGAACCTCAGCGCGCCGGTTCAATTCTTCGCCGCATCCTGTGTCGCTGGATTCGCCGCTTCGGCGTTCAGCTTGCCATTCGATTTCATCAAAACTCGATTGCAACGACAGACTCGCGATGCTAGTGGACGCCTTCCGTACAAGAACATGGCGGACTGCGCGCTCAAGGTTGTTAGGGAGGAAGGAGTCTTGAGATTCTATCGTGGATTCGGGACCTACTTTGTCAGAATTGCGCCACATGCAATGATGACACTTCTATTCGCGGATATGCTCGGTGTTCTCACCAAGTAAGGTGGCTTCTTTCACGAAATTACTAACAAATAGCCAGGATTTTATTTTTTTTTGTTCTCTCATGACTGTCGATGTTTTTCTTCTACGTTTTATGGATATCCAGGGTGCTCCGGAGTTGTGGTCCAATTTGCTATGGTGCAACTTTCGGTCGTCGCTCGTTTTCTTTGTTTCTTATCAATATTTCCTTCCGCAGCACTCTTTAACAGTGCCACACTAGTCCTACCAAGCCTTTCAATATCATTTTTTACTCATGGCATTTCCATACACAGCAATGGTATTTTACTTCCCACTTTTGCCGTTTCCTATCACCATTCATCAGCGCTTCCATACCTTCTGTGAAATCCTCGTTAGACCCAAATTTAGAATGTATACTAGGGACGTCTCATTGGAGGGATCTCGGATTTGAGGTTGAACTACGCTTGGAGGATAAGGAGAACCAGATGCTAGGCAATTGTCGATGCTCTTAGATTTTGTATGTACTTACATTAGTACTTAACCATGATTTTATTATCACTTGGAACTAATTGGCCAATTGGGTTGTCGACGTTGGAGTTTTGGAGATATCAACGCATCAACACCATTGACGAAATGCAATTTGGATGAGATCGAATTGAGGTCATCGAGATTCAAAGGAGAAGGTGATAAGGTGAGGGACTTAGAGCATCTTTGTTCCCCGTCTGGCGCTGTACGACCGTTCTCATGAGGACCCCACCTGCGACATCGGGTATCGCGCCGGGTCCTGTCGGCCCAGCTGCTAACTCGGCGGGACGAAGAGCCATTTCGTTTGACTCTCTGCTAGATCGAACGGACGACGACTGGTCGCGACCTGGTTCCCCGCAGATTGTAAATATGTCGCCGCCAAATATTGTTTCAACTGAAGCTGGCCAGCAGGAGGAGGGGTCCAAAGCTTCCGAGGGTGCGACTAAACATCATCATCATCATGCTCATAGACTCTTCAAGGTTTACGTGACCGGGTTCGGCGTATGTTGTACCCCCCCAATCGATCCCAGAAATGCTCGAGTATTCAATGAAATATCCCGACTAACGAATTGTCTACAAAACAGGGCTTTGAAAAAGTCGACGTAAACGCCTCCAGTCTCGTCGCATCAGCTCTTCCTCCTATCCTCCCGGAGAAATACATCAGCCATGCGGACCCCTCCGAAAAACTCCAGGTCTCGATCATCCCGCATTACGCCCCGGTTCCTGTGTCATACAATAAAGTCGAATCCCTGATACCAACGCTCTACGAAGATCTACCAGGAGTCGATTTATTCGTTCATATCGGAGTCGCACCGTTTGAACATTATCAGATCGAAACGAGGGGGAGACGGGGTCCGTACGGTCCGCCGCCCGATAGACCGGACGGGAGGAAAGACATCGATGGGAAGTGGCCGGACGGGAATGCTGCAGATCGTGCGGCGAGGGGGAAGGTTCCCGCCGGTGTGACGGAAATAGTTACGAGTCTTGACGTCCAAGCGATTTGTGATCATTTGGAAACAGTGAAGCGCGATTCAACGGTAAGGTTTTGACTTTGTGTATTCGTGCATTTAGCCACAAGTTTGGAAAGCTCATAACTATCCCGCTTTAGGACGTTTTCGAGGCCCCGAAACCATCGGATGATGCTGGACTGTACTTGTGCGAATTTATACTATATAATTCCATGGCCGAGTCGATATATGATGCAAATTACGAGCAAGAATTCGAAGAGTCAAAGCCGGTATCGGACCCATCTTCGGATCCGCCTACAACTTCGAGAGCGATATTTATTCATATTCCGGTTAAGACGGAACCGGAGTGGCTGGAAAAGAGTCAGGAGACGGTTAAGAGAATAATTGGAGCTATAGCCGTGCAGAGAATCTCCACTAAATGACAATACTAAGATGTTTGAGCATAACTCTTATATTATAATCGACATTTAGAGCGATGGATGGATATTGCACCAAGTTTCCTCTTAAGCGTGTAATTTCAAGTAATTGTAGATTCCGAACTGTGCTCCATGAACTTTTCATGGGTATCGTTAGGTTATTTATTCTCCCAAGCCTCCGTGTTCATCTTTGTAGTCACTTTTTCGGTTTTGTCCCAACCGATAGGCCAGGCCAATCTATTTCCACTTCGCATTAGTCGTTTTTACTTCCTAGGGTGAGAATGTAGAATTGCACTCACAGAATACCGTCCTTTCCGTATTCTTCTTCAAAATATCCACATGATCTCCAATACTTACCATTATATCCTCGCTACCCCGCGTTACGAATCCATACCTGCCAAATATCGGTGAATATCCATGTCCGGAATCCACCCTCCTCTTCATATCTGAAAGTCTTTTCAACATTTGCTCATCGATCGGTTGTTGCTTTCCCGTCTTGTAATCTACGTTCAAACTTTTGCACCTGCCGCAATTCCCGGTGAGAACTATCTTAGCGCCCTGATCGGAACCCTTAACTTCCAATTCGGCCCAGAAATCTTCTTCGAACGCCGTCAGTTCGCCTTCTTGACTCGGACCGACCACGATATTTGGCCGCGCTTTGGTCATATCGAGCGATATCTCCTGATCCTTGTCCCGTCGAGCTTTGTTGATTTCTTCCAGACTAACCTGCGATGTGACGAGTAAAGGAGCGCAATCTGAGAAATGTATCTTGTACTCATCCTCTTTCTCTGACGTTTCCACCCCGCTCCCACCGACGACATATCCCGCCAACCCGCTGATGAGTCCGTACACGGACCACGAACTCGGTGATTTCACTTCCGACAATGCGGTGACATGCGTCTTATTCGGCGCCAGGTTTCCCATAACCTCTCGAGTACTATCTCCCACGTATACGAGCTTCGTTCGAAACCCGAGGTGCTTCGTGAAAAACTCCTCGTATTCTTCACCCATATCGTAACCGACGCATTTCGACTGATGAATATTCAAATCCACGGTTTCCAACCGGTTAAAGTCCGCCGCAACAGGAAACTCAACGAACGAAGTTTTCGATGCGTTTTCATCTCCTTCGATCGAGGGAGGATTGTAAGTGACTTTAATACTCGTCGGACAGGCATCGTTCGGTAGAAAAGAGGTGGTGAATAAGCACAAAGCGCTCACGTTTCCGATGTATTGACTTTGGTAGGTGAGAGTTCCGTCCGTTTGGGTTTCTACCCGGACGAGCATGTACTTTCGGTCATATTTGAGACCCTGGGCGGTGAGTGTTGCGGAGGCGACGCTGCATCCTCGCAGGGATTTGACAGGGTAGACGTGAAGCTGGTGGGAAAAGAAGTTAACGTTTATTCTCCCCCCTTACGATAACGATCAAGCCAGGTTTATATTCTGTCTGTGATCCGGGAATTAAGATAATACCTCTGATATTTTCATTTTTTTGTAAATTATATTTGTCGATAGGATGGAGAGTAAGCTGAAGGCCAAGTTTGTAAAATAAGGGGTGTTGAGGCGATTGACCAATTACAACACTAGCATTTGATATCAACTTGATATCGAGCGATACGTCGTACGTATTAAGTAATGGATTCCGGAATCGAATCCTTCACCTAGACAGCTGTCCTGCTTCAAGGCCTGCTGACTTTGATTCTGTGCTTGTGGGTCTGGTCCGGATCCAATCTACTGATAAGGTGGACAGTTGCGACCTTGCTATAGGCTACTTATTTACCCGTGTGGTAACACAGACTCAAATATCTGCAGCAAGGCTATTCAATCAATTGTCGATTTTTATTCGATTGAGGACGAATCATACAAGGCTAGAAAATTTTGAAAGCGAAAGACAGAGCAGTGGTGGATGCCCAAAAGCCCAGAGTTAACCCCATAATGAACAAGCCTGGAGGCTACGATGGTTCAACCCACAGCAAGCAGAGAGATATCTCAAAAGAAAGAAGGCTAAAGGCTTTGTTACCCCGAAGAGACAAAAAGAAATCAAAGCTGTTCGCCGGAAATAATCACGTAAGTCAAAAAACCCCGATATCCCATTTCCCATTTTCTCATAATACATAATGTCCGTTACATAATAACTACCCGATCTTGTTAGCCATACTCCGTGCCACAGAAAATCAAACGATATAGAAACTTACAAAGTATGTCGGTATCCAGAGGATGGCTGCAACTAAGCTGCGGCTTCTGCGAATATTTACCACCAAGCTCGTTTCGCAAACTGTTGAGCATTTGCTTGTAGCTCTGGTTTGGATTCTGCGACAAGCACTTAATGAACGCCCTGTGGATATTAAGTTAGTATATTGTCTTCGATTTTAAATTGAACTACCGAATACGTACCGTGACATGACACCACCTCCGCGGTCGTCAGCCGAAGTCTGTGAGTCTTTGCTGCCACTCCATTGGATGACATCCGCAGGGCTGAACTTCAACTTCTTTGCCCGCTCTTCGGCTCCCCTACCCGTCGTTGCCTTGTTCAAGAACTCGAAAGTTCCTTGCATAACGCCCCCGATCGTCAAGCTTCTGGGTTGCACCACGGCTCCCAACAACCCCATCCCGGCATCTTTAAGCAAGTTCTGTTCTTTCAAGGTACCGGAAGTAGAGTATACGAAAGGCAGATCTAGAGCTGTACCAGAATGGCAACTATCAAAGATAGCCGTAAGACGAACACCTGGTTTCAAAGGCTTCACCATGATGTCGTGCATAAGATCATCCACGATATGACCCTTCGTTTGGTAGTCAACCGGATAGATGGTTTCGTCGTATCCATCGGCTTCATCGCCGTCTAGATCCTTAACCTGACCGCCATGTCCCGAGAAGTGGAAGAATAGTGAATCGTTAGGCTGGGCATCTGCGACAAGCCATTTCATTGCGCGAAGAATATTGTCGCGTTTTGGAACCGATAAGGGGTTTGATTGGTCGTCCGTGAGAATGACCATGTCCTCTGGTCTGTATCTATAGGATTGAATCAAGAAGTTTCGAACGTTCATTACATCATTAATGCAACCACTAGAAATATATTAGTTTTCGGTTTATCATATAATCATCAAGGCACACTACATACTTAAGTTGTCTTTTGGTATTGAAGTAATTCTTTTGAAATGGTTAGTCTTAAAATAATCATACGATCCAGTGAGATCCACTTACTATACCAATCACTGGGGATACGTTAGTAAAGGCCGCATCAGAATAATAGAGGATTTGACATACACAATGCTTTTCTCTTTCCTTGACAAGTACTGTGTTGATACTGCAGCCCAGCATGATTCCCTCCTGGATTATACATTTGCATAGTATTCGGCGGCGGCTTGGGTCCGCTCTGGTGTCTGGTCCATTGATTCGTGCTATAAGTCGGCAGTTGACCGGGTTGCGGATAGTTAAGCGTATTCGGTCCCCCCTGCTGAGGCGGAGCGTTCGAGTGAACGGGAGCCGGCGCCATTCCCCACTGCGAGCCCGGCGGGTACTGCTGAGGGGGTGGCATTTGCATCCCGTACCCGGTGGGCGGTACGGGACTATGCGACGGGTACGGCGGTTGAGGATTCTGGCTCGCATAGAACGAGGGCGTGTGTTGCGGCGGGCCATACTGCGGTTGTGGACTCGGGTATCCTCCTGGTTGTCCGTAACCTTGAGCCTGTGGCGGAGGTGTCTGGTATTGAGGATATGGGGAACCCGACGGGTACGGAGGCTGCTGCTGGTTGGGATATGGAGGCTAGGTTACACATTTTTCAGTATATATGTGTATAAGGGCAGGCCTTGAGCCAAAAGGGCACTGAATTCGCGAGAAAGAAGAAAATCGCGTACCTGAGAGTTCAGATAGCCAGACCCCGGCCTTGGAGGGACTGGCGGCGGTGCTCCCCCGCCATAGAATTGTCTATTTGACGGTTAGCTCTTGGTCCTTGTTCGAGATATTTTGTGTTCTGTGTAAGGTTTGAGGAGCAACATACGATGTAGCATAAGAATCGCTGGGACCATTCGGCTGATAACCGTACGACATGTATAACTAATAAAGCACTGACACTCTATAAAACGGTAGGATTTGGTCAAAAGAGGATCTGGTTGTTGAAAGGATAGAAAACTGTATTCCACAGGTCGTTTCTCAGTTCTTAACGGTTGGTTCTGGGATGTCTTAGTCGCCGAGCCAAGAAAATGTCGGAGGGGCAGGTGGTGGGGTGTCGTTTCGATCGCTCGATTTAGTCCGAGTCAAGTTTCCAGAGTCGCAATTTGATGTCGCTTGATAGTAAGAATCTCGAGATGCTAACACGAAAAAAAGTGAACAAGGAAGATTTCGAGATGCAGAGTCAACGGGTCTGGTTTTGTAGAAACGGGCGGCTGCGTCATTTGCTCATGCTGACACACCGGGAAAGCTATTGTTCGTGCAGGCAGAGGAAGACGAAAAAACGGTGCTTTAGCTCAGCCTGCTAAGCTACCTATTTTCATCCTCCGCCAGCCCCGCTAGTTTGTTCTGGCTGGTTGGCTCTGGTTGGCTGCTTTTGGCTGTTGCCGACTACCGAAAGCCCCAGCGGGGTCTAAATAAGGTAACTGTCACTGCGATGATTCTTATTTTTTTTGCTGGGCAATCGGTTTTTATCGCCGCCGCGAGTGGTTTCAACTGCGAAAATGTGAATCCTGACGGCGTCTCCCCAACCCGGTCGACTCACAGGGCGGATACCTTTTCGGTTTTCGTTTTTTGGCACAGATCTCGTCGTAACCGCGGTCTGTTTTCGAGCTATCTTGCGAGATGGCCTACTCTTGGCGTACGATTGATTACTTTGCGACTAATCACGGTCGTTTCTGTTTTACTGGGTCCGTATATGCAACCCAAAGTTCGGAACGAACTGCAAGTTGCGATAGTATGTCACCCTTGGAATGTATAGCTTGATAACACATCAAGTTACCTATCACTCGACGTAGAAGAGATAGAGAAAGTTTGGATATGAAGTCTAGTCTATAAGGAAATATTCTAATTGTCTAATTGTCTAAATCTAGTAAAAAATTCTGAGCAAAAACGACGAAAGAAAATATCACATAAACAACACACCCGAGTTCAGCAATATTCCTCTTAGAATTCCACCCAAAAGATGTCGAAGAAAACCAAAACAGATCATAGAAAGAAGACCCAAGCTACGTAGATACGCGGTCGCCTTCTCTAAGGACTTCTTCGTGCTACCATCATATCTCCGATTCTCAAATTTATAACGCCAGCGGTCACTACGAGCGTGAGATCGACCTTCCCCGACCTGAGAAGCTAAGTGACTTCCCAACCTTTGAGCCAGCGCTACAAGAGTCAAGCTAGGATTAGCAGCGGGGCTGTATGGGAAGACAGAGAGATCGCAGACATAAAGATTACTCCACCCGCAAACTCGCAAATTCTCATCAACAACTCGGTCCAAGTCACCTTCTTCTCCCATACGCATTGTACCCACCTCGTGAGCAACAACACCGAAATCCGCCAATTTAATTGCCGATGGGGGTGCGCTTTCGCTCCCTCCCTTGTGTTTCTTATTTTTATCCAGACCAACCGCCCCTTTCGCCAAAACACCGATTATTTCCTGCATGATTACCGCCATATTGTCGACGTAAAGGGAATTATCGGCTCGCTTCGGAATCTCAATCGTAAGCCCGCGCTCTGGAAGCCCAAGAACCTTATTTTCATCTTCAAGCTTGCTCCCAAGCTGGAAAACTATCTGAAGGATGAAGTTTTCCCCGCCTAGTTCTACGTTCTTTTTCAAAAGCTTGCTGGAATCGCCCTCAAATAGGTGCTCTCGGCTCAAGCCCGCGTGGATCATTGGAAAGCTTGTGTTTTCTATCTTTTCGAGGAATGATGTCGGATTAATCGTTAGGTTGATTAGACAAGGCGTAGGATTGGTGTTGGGGTTCAACGTGGCGTATGTTTGAACCCGAAGGGCTTGTCCCCCCAGTTTTTTAACATCTGTACCCATTGGGCATTCAAAGCGGGTTCCCCAAATATCGTGATCGGTGAGTCCTCGCCCGGTATTATGATTGACCTTCCCGATCTCGCTTCGAAGCGCGATCTTAGCGGTATCAAGTGTGCCGCAACTAAGGATAACGGTTGCGCCACCGGTTGGGATGACAATTTCTTTACCATCTTTGCTGAGAACCGTCAAGCTTGTTATCTTTCTTTCGTTACCCCTTTTCTCAGTATCAACTGTTAACACTTGGGTGTTTGAGAGGATGTGTATCGATTCACTTTTGTTTGCAATACGACTCAAGAGCCAATTTACGGTGGAGAAACCACCCATCGGGATCTGGTACAAGGCTTTATACGGATTGCGGTGGGTGAATTGTGCGCCAAATGGAGAGCAAGAAAATTTTTCGCAACTGAATAACTCGGGTCTAGAGGCTTCGTGTCCTGCCTCGGGCTTGGGTTTGTTGGTATTGCACGTAATACTATTGAGCGACGTAACAATTCCCGATATGGCGTCGGCTGATGGGTTTGAGGCCATGCTCGTAGGGTAAGGGTTTTCGAGGGAGGCTTCCGGGTCGTTGCATAACAATCTGTATGCTCTATCGTATCCAGATACTTGTCCGGGACCAGTAGTCAGATAGTTGACGACAGTCTTGGGGAAATGCGCTTCCAATGTTTCGATGTCGATCGTTGGTGTGTACATTCCCCATAGATTGCTCCGACCACCGATGCAATATACGGGTCCTCCGACAAAGGGATGAGATCGAGATGAAACTGTGGAGACTGGTGACTTGATGTTGTTGTAGGTAATATTGGCACTTGTGGATGGTCCCGCCGTTGTACACCATTCTGGTCCCGCCGTATTCGCGCAATGAGTAGTGAACCTGAGATCACCCCGATCGATCAGGAGTATTTGAAGCCTTTGATTTTTTCGATGAGATATATCGTCCAAGGTTCGTGCAACATTACCACCGCCCATCCCGGTCCCAGCGATGATGAAGTCATAGTGACCTTGCTTTGATAATCTGGTTACTTCTTCTATTGTAGAGCAGGAGAAAATTTCCATATCAAATTCGATCAAGCCCAGTGCTTGAAGGCGGCGTTCTACGAGTTGCATTTTTAAACTGAGAACAGCGCCCTTTTTATAAGCGAGGAAACTATCGTTCAAGGCGCTATGCGATCGTTCGGCCTCGTCACGTAGCTAATGATACATACTCGGATTCTTCCGATTTTGTGTCCGTAGTGGCGTATCCCCATCGTACATCGATACCGGTCTTTCCGCTATACTGTATTCCATTAGATACTTGCAATCGCTGCGAAATCGGACCTAGCATCCAATACAAGGTATAGATCCTTCCTCTGTCTCCTATATTCGAAACTATCAGATCCATGGAGCCGGGATAGCGCATGGGCTATCCAAATTCGGACTGATTGCTTTAGGGTATCGGCGTACTTATACTACCAGCCTACGAAGATTCTATAATAAGCAAATTCCATCAATATATCAAGAGCCACTATTTCACTCACTGATGCGTCTATTCTTTACATAATTACATCAACAAAGCATCAGTTGAGCGTAGAATCCCGACGATATGATATATGCGGCTATCGAATGATATATCTCGATAACATGAGCCCCCTTAGCACGGCGCGGCTTCAAGGATTCTGTCCAGAAATACGACATGGATATGCCTCATTTTACTAGTAGCCGTTGCAGTATTCGCGCTCAGATCAACATCCCACGCCTTGCAAGGAAGAGGCTCATAGGATAACCCTAGTCTGAATGACCACGAGGAACGATAGAAGTCAACCATGGGCGCCAAAATAGTTCTTCATCTAGCGGAGGTTTTTCTTTTTTCGAATGCTCGCCGCCGTCTTCGAGATATTTTTCTTACACATGGCTTAATGGCGTCCAATAAGCTCGCTTTGTAACGATCCAAATTTGGCCAAACCGCGAACGTTTTCCAGGCAACGAAACATTCATGCATGAACAACTGACCACTTAAGAAACGGGACTATCCGAAGATCTCGCAGCTCCAATTGCGGCTCAGACCGAGTGTATTTTTTCGGTGGGCTTCTATCAGAACCCTTGTTGTTGTGTTTTAAGCCCCCACTACAGAAATTATGTTCGCGCCGTCTACTGTCAGGGCATTGGATAAGTTACATAGTTCCTGCGTTAGGTGACGTCGTCTCAGAACGCAATGAATAAGCCACAATTATATCGACACAATAGTGACATATCTTTGTCGTGGTCTCGGACTAGGCTCCTTGTTCGAGTTGTCCTTTTTTTTTTTTTTTCCGAAGATTCAACGGTTGATGTTAAGGGCCAATCATGTCTTTCGAGTTCATGCATGCACGGTGTTGCTGGCTTGCATGTTTATGTTACACATAAAGGCAACTGACGACAGTTAATTGTCGTCCTAAGAAAACGTCACGAGTCGATATTTTTGAGATGGTGGGGCATCCTCTACTCTAAGAAGGATGATGAGGAGGGGTAGTATACAATGAGGGGCGTAGCTATCAAAGGATAGGAAAATCTATACAGCTTGTCAAATAGGTATAAGTTTTGATTGGTACAAATCACTAAGAAAGGTCAAGCAACGAACAAATAGAAAAGAAAGGAAATCCAGCCAGGCCCCTTCTAGATATGATCCGGTGGCCTTACAAAAGCGCAAAAAATAAAATAATTTCCAATGCATGCGCCTGAGCGAATATGCACATCGTCGAAAAAAGAAAGGAAAAAAAAGCGAAAGAACAGTCGAGTTTGATAAAAATAAAACAACGTCAGAGGGAGAAGAAAAAGATAAAAGCCATGTCACCAAAGGCTCATGGCCGGAGATCCTACCAGAAGATCTCCAGTGTAGAAAGGAAAAAGACAACAGACACAACGCTACGCTAAGCTGCGGCGAAAAAAAAAATTTCGACCTGATGGTTGAATTATCTGAGCACGTGAAAACTGCGCCTAACTCTGAATAACAAGTTTGTATCCATCATTCTGCGCTTTCTTGATCACACATTCCAAACAACAATTGCCTTGAAACAATGTAGGAACATCGGTCACTCCTGCCAAAAACTGTGCTTCGCTGTTGCCATGGGTCAACGCAACCGCAATTCTGTCGTTACTGGCACATGGAGCATTGATATGAGTGGTAATGACGGAATCCTTTTCCAGAGTAACGGGGTTACTGAAGGGATGTTGACAACGAGGAGCAACGGCAGTGTTCATGTAAGCCAGATGCATTGCGTGGAAACTGAGATTGATCACACCACCCTTAAAGTGCATAACCGTTCGCAAACTCAATGAATTATGAAAACCCCTTACACTCATAGCGATTTCTGGGTTTGGTACGTCTCTCGAAAGACAAATTTCGCGTCCTCCTTGGACAGACTTTTCCGCCAGAGGACGAGGTTCCGTAGCATGTGTTTCGATTAATGCCTTATAGAGTGTATTGCCTTGACGATACTGACCGTCTACCAGTGTATAGCGTACAATATGCTCCTCGTCGAAGGATAAGGTTTCCAGGGTTGATGGGAAGATACAAACGGCTCCTGTGCTTGCTCCCACGATGGCGTCGGCGTCGTGGATCGTAGGTTCCACCATTCCCAGCATTCGGCAAATATCCATATGGAGATCAGAAACCGAATACTCGGAGCTCGCATGGGGGTATTCCGGTTGATAGCCATTGTATGAATGGATGCGGCGGATCAAGCGATCTGAGAAGTGGTTCGCTGCTTTTATCTGCGGGTCCTGTATAATCCTCAAAGTCTCGCATTTGGTATCCACGAACGTCATGAGGATGGCGTAACCGAATACCGTTCGTAGGGCTGCCCAGATACTTCGAAGCCAGCAAGAGCTTTTACTGTCTGAAAAATCCCCCCAGCTGTGTAACCCTGGGGATAAACTACATCGGCACGCAGAATTTGGGGCTACAAAGGCTATAGCTCGACGCAAATCCTCGTATTGATTGCAGATAGAACGATCCAGGTTGACATCAGTTCCAAAAAGCATCGTGAGTTTCTCCCGGACGTGGTCTATAGCTGAAGGACCAAGGAAAGAGCGAAATCCTCCTTCAGGGAATCGAGAATTTGGGCTGAAGTCAGCTGAGGTGAATGTGAGCATGGCGGTCCCGACCAAGTTAGCCATCGATTGGATGACCTGATCTGTAGGTCGAAAAGTTGCGGATTCGAATATCAGTTTTGTCATTTCTCCTAAGCATCCTTTCGTCCTCACTGTCATACTAGCGTAGTCCGACATGCTTCCAGGATGCAACAGAAATTCATTTGGTCGAAACGAAATTTCCGAAGGCGTGTATATTTTACCTCCTCTTACAATCTCTTCAAGGGAAAAAGAGAAGTCTTGGTCATGTGCCACCGAAATGATGATAGAACGCCTCACCCCTTTGAAGATGGTACCCCTTTCTACTTGTAACAATATATCATCAGGGCACAAGCTCATCAGAAGGGTTACAACGGTACCCATTCCTTGGAATCCTTCGATATATAGGACAGTCTTATCTCCCCATAGGGCTGACTGAACCGCTTCAAGTAAATCGACGATACAATCAACGCTCGGCTTATCCATCAAGGATCCGATAATGTTTGGATGGAGGTCAAGGTCTAAGTGATAGTAAACTTCTCGGATCCGAGTAAAGTGATATGCACGATGGTAGCCAAAAGCTAGAGGTTGCATCTTATTGGCCAATATCTCAGCTAGCTCTGAGAGCTGGGTCATTGACGATATCCATCGTTCACGAGGTAGGATCTTTCGTGAGAGCTCATGTAAAATCTGTCCAGCGGAGTTCCTACAGTACATCTCGACGAGGCCGAGAGATAGAAGAGCAGCTGTTTGGCCACCGACACTTTGGGCCATGGTCCAGGCAGCATCCCCGGCCATCCAACCAATTGACATTTGGAGCCTCTTTAGTTTGAAGGAATTGGATCGGGTGAGAGTATCTTGCGTCTTCTTTGCAAGATTTCCACTTGTTGGGAAGCAGTAACCAATTGCTTCCATTTGTACCAAAGTGAGTGGAAAGACATTGTCAGCTGAGAACGCCTGAAGGATTGGCGACATTGATCTGAACAAATTGAGAGTGCAGATTGGGATATTGGTGATGTCGGCTTGGAGAGATACACCGTTTCCTTGATCAGCCATGGTTGTTTGGAGAAATGGGAAAAAGAAATAAGAAGGATAAAATGAATTAAAAAAAAGGGTATGCGCGAAGGAAGCCTGTCCTGTAACTCGAAGTACTGAAAAGAAGCGAAAAGAAACTTTTAATCGACAATGAATCGTTAAATTGCAGGGCTAAAATGGGGGCTCAAAACATTAGAGTGAAGGAGTGATTTATAGAGAATGTGTGTTTCATAAGGATTTTTCATCGAGCCTAAAGAGACTGGTGATGTGGACATCTTTTGCCAACGAGGTGGTCCTGCAAGTCGATACCAACGAATAGAGCCTATGCATAGCTCTGGCGCCAGAATGGCGGACCAACACAGATGCTCTATTGCAGTTTGTGGGCTATGCAGACGCATGCGTAGACGCAATGAGAGGTCATGTTTTATCCCTCCTTGTTAAGTACCTTCTATGTACCAACGGCGACTGGTAAAGTCACTGTATGGTCAAAAGAGATAAGCAAGCTACCGCTCAAGATCGTGAAGGTAGCTCTAGGCCGGAACACTCAGAGTGAAATCCTGAAGCATAAATAGCACGCTATCGGATGCTTCTACCAACCCTGCAAAGACAACGACACGACTTCATGCAATGCAAAGAACAAAATTCGAAGCGTAATACGCACCTTAATCTTCTAGCGGTTTTTCCGGAAACTTCGCAAAAGCAATCAGGTTGATTTGGAATTTCTAACTTTTATCCATAGAAGCCCAGCCATGTCATCTAGCACCATCCCAACAGTTCTTGTTCCAGATAGCGCTCGGACAACGGGCAGATGTCCTCCCATCTTGGTAGCTGAGGGAATCAAGCAGCTACATCATTCTGGTATCGTCATCGTCAAGAATGCTGTAGACATCGGTCATCTTGATGCAATAAACTCGGTTCTCGCTCCAGAAGCAACCGTCATTGCCAGTCTTCCAGATGAGCAGTTCAATTTCGGAGCTAAAACCGGAAATATTAACCAAAGTCCGCCTATGAAAGAAAGTTTTCTCTTCCCAGATGTGTGGACAAACCCATTTGCAGTGGCCATGATAGCGGCCATCCTAGGCCCGTCACCAGTGCTGCACCTAGCCACCGGAAATACAGCTCTTCGAGCTAGTGACAGACAACCAGTCCATTCAGACTATAGCTTGCCACACCCATCTTTCCCATTCGCATTTGTTGTCAATATTCCACTTGTTGATATGACTTTGGAAAACGGCGCTCTTGAAGTTTGGCCAGGCTCCCACACCTCCACGACAATTCATGATCAAGTCGCATATTCAGGGCAATGTGGAGCTCTTCCTCCTAGAGCCATCCTTCCTGCAGTTTTGAAGGAGCGCGAGTGTATTTCACCTCCAATTCGAGTTGTCGTTTCCAAAGGAAGTATCGTCATCCGAGATCTGCGACTTTGGCACGCAGGTCACCCAAATATGACCAATGAACCTCGTGTGATGTTGGCATTCGTCTGGCAAGCTGCTTGGTGGCAGGGAAAAAGTTATATTCCAATGCCTTTGCGCATCAAGCGTACCATTAAATCTTGGGAGGAGGAAGGACCGGTAAAGTGTCGGATAGCCGCGAAGTGGGTTGACGGCGAGGTTCCAAGACAGTTGCACGGAGGGGAAGATACTGATATGAAAAGTCTGGACCCAGCCATCACCAATATGTTCACATCAGGTTGGGGACTGAGAGGTTGGTTCTCTTTGTTCTATTATATTGCAACTTTGATCTTCATGCATGCTAATATTTTGCTAGGTTTTCAGACCGCCAAACTTTAGAAGAGGTAGAAATTACGGTTGAGAGGGGAAGGCGAGATAAGGGCTAGAACTCAAAGCTGGAAGCAGTACCCACTGCTGCTTTATAGCCAAACCCCTTTTCATATTATTACCTCCATCCCCGCAGACCCTGAGTTGGCACCTAGCTAGGTGAGGCATCATATCTGGTTAGGATGCATAGGTACCTATACATCCCAGCTGAATATTACTGCAAGCCAGGAAGCCCTCACATCATGCGGTGTGAGTACACCATATGCACATGCCTACAAATGAGCATTCGTCTCTCAGACCATCCCGTCTTTGCACACGAAAATGCATGCGAAATCGACAATTGATTTATCGTGAGGCATTAGCGATCTATTATCAACAGTCCATGAGACCCCATGATAACCTTCCTTTCGTCCAGTTATATAGAGAGCGCTCTCTCCAACTTCCATCCATCTTTTTATTCATAATGATTACACTCTTTATAACCTTTATTCTATCTGAAGATAGGCTCCGGAGCGGGGCGCTCCGCGAGAGGCCGTCCCATATAACTTTGAACCAATACTTTCGGAATAGTGCAATCGCGTTTCAAAATGTGATATCGGAACAAAACTTAAATGATAAAATACCTCGTAGTTCATGCAACATCATCATTCACATGCCAGCTCCTTGACCACGTATGTACGTGTGATTATGCAGCACCAAATTTATTGCTACATTGAATCTCCACCAGTATTTGATGACCATATTGATTAATTACTCATAATCGTTGTCGTTGGCTAATGTACCATAATCTATATAGATTGGTCTACAAACCATGGTCAGATATAACACAACTACGTAGCAGAGTAAGATCTTGAGGCTCCTATGTTTAGCCGACGAAAGTCTCTTGTGGATGCGCGAAAATGCCGCGAATTTCGACGGCATGAGCGGTCTTTGAATATTTGAAATGGTACGCCATAGACCTGGTGTTCTATTTGAGTTGCATTGTGTGAGTTATTACGGGTTGCGAGTCGGTGATAAAGTATGAAGCTTCATACTACCACTCTCCTTGAACGAAAATAGAAACGAATAGTTAGAAGCTCTACCTGTATGAAAAGGTGGCAAGAAACCAGGTGACGAAATATGTCTTGGAGCAACGGTAACTAAATGAAACGCTACAATCAACCTTGCCCTACAGACGAGACAAGAGATCCTTGCGTTAACACGTTGAGCCTCCAGAAATCAACGTGACGACTGCGTCTTAATAGTAGCTGCGCCCGCAAGTATCTCCGGATTGAATCTTTGAAAAATACTAGGATTCAGCAGAATGGTGAACCAAAGAATACAAAGCCCATAAGGCATTTGTTTGGGGAAATCTCAGCTGAGAGCTTTAGAATCACGCTGAGTGGCTTGAAAGAAGGAAATCCAGCACAGGCGAAATAGAGTTACGAGAAACTCCGTCTATGTCTCATATCGATTCATATCAAATGGCACTTACCCGAATATTACCTGAAAGCATGTCTGAACTCGTTACCATTGTAATGGATATTCCCTGTGTTTTCTTAGAGCAGCTCGCAATTTGGGAACACATATCAGTTTCACATTATGCTATTGATGGCAGAGCGCAAGTCTCCAGATCTGGAAAGGTCGAAGGTCGAAGCTCACATCCTCAAACGATCTAGAAAACTGCCGTTCGTGTTTAGTTACTATTTTCATCTGCCACAGAAATTAGGTTAATCAAGACAGCGGAACAATTGGGTAAAATCCGTCGTCGCATTTAGAAACTATTTTGGAAATTGTGGAAATAACCCGCAAAATAGAGTGGAATTGCCAGATAGGGTATCGTCGCAGTCGTAGCGGCCGGTCTAGACGGCATTCGGTATTGCGCTGGCCCGTGGCTGAGGGCGTCACCCTCGGAGCTGACTCGGAAAAGAGCAAGGCCGCGCTGGCCAGACCGACGCCAGCTGTGGCTTTCGTGCCAGTGGCTGGTGCAGAGACAGAAAAAAACTCGGCCGGAAAGCGTCTATGGCATAACTCCGTCATCTGCAAAATTTGGCAGCTGTGGACCAAGGCAATGAGACATCAGGGTGCCACCAACAGAAATCTAGAGCCAACCGACTCAACAAGCCAAGAGATACGGGGATAGGGACCACAGGGGACACATGATGAAAAATTTATCGTGTTAGCTTTACCCCGCCTGCTTGCTTGCTTTGCCTCCCAAAAGATGCTATTCTTGTGTCCTGAGCATGAATAGTCTTACGTAGACCGACTCAAAGCTAGCTCCCGATGGCATCTAAGGTTAGAAACCCGTTGTTCTCAGCTCCGTGAATAGGCCTATTGATATCGTCATCCGCAACAGCATGAATGCCTGGTTTCTTGCGAAGCCGGATATGTCGAGGAAACCGGTTCCTGATGGATTAGTCGCAGCAGAGAGGATATTTGCAGTTAGCGCAGAGTGAACAGGACAGGACCAAGCTTGTGCGCATGTGGAGAGATCAACATGTCGACACCGGCGGTCGTCTCGGATGGCACCGGGGTCTTGAGAAATGCATAGCCTCTGCATGAGAAGGTCTCGCTCTCTTCTGTGTGTCCCACACAAACGAAAGCATCGAGAGAGAGGCCCTCGAGGTACATACCGTGTAGGTGCAGACCCAAACAATCACGTTGTATTGCAGCGCAGCAGATAACGCAGAGGAACTTTTTTTACGTGATCCGATAGGCGTTAAACGCAAAGTTGCTATTGGGCATAGTTATTTCGTGTGGATGGGTCCTCGGTTCAAGTTGCAAGTCCATCGATAACATCTATTTTGATCGTGAGATCTTGCCCCCTAGCAAGCGATGGATGTGTATACAATTCGAAGATGGTTGCACCATCGAACCTGGCTAGCCCTCGGATTTGCTGAACATCGACCCTCGAGACCATCGACCGGTCCAATCGAGACCGTCGAGTCAAGGTATTGTCCCGTCTGTCGCTGTTTCTTTTTCCGCTGGGAGGTCGACACGGGCAGGGTCGAGGGGTGGACCAGCGAGTTTAGCACCGCCGTCCGCAAATAGAAGCCCTTGTTCCTTCTTGGACTTGGCCCCACACCTCCCTCCAGTGCGATGAGAAGGGGGGAACGGCCGAAAAATAAAATAACATTGGCAGGCGACGTTTGCTTTTTCCTTTTGTCATTTCCTGTGTGCAAGGAAGCGCAAATTGCTCTGGGGTTAAACTTAGAAACAAGACAGGAACAGGACTTTGCGCCCTTCACGAACGATCGAAGCCTTCTTCCCCCCAAGACAGTTAACATCGCCCGTGCTGGTTTCCGGTACTTTTCCTACCTGCACATTCCAAGTAGCTGGACGCCGTCGGCAGGCGAAAATCTCTGCAAAAGCAGCAGTCGACAATGTCACCGGTACCTGCTCTTGCCTTGATATCTACGAGGCCGTAGCGGGTCCCTCGTTCAAAATTGCCATGCGACCTCGACATACCTTTTTTCTATGAATAGACTATTTGCCCAAAGGTACCGGTGGAAGAGGACTCCACCCCCTCACCACCTCCCGGTATCCTTTTCTTTTGCCGCCCCCATCCTCCTCTTCATGGTGTAGCTGCGCATGCTCGCACACCCGCTTCACAAGTACTGGGAAACAAAAGGCATCCGGTTCCCACCCCTCTCCCGTCCCTTTCTTGCTTCCTCTATCAGCAATCGATATAGTCGCCCAATACATTCATATATATTCTCCTGATCACCCCATCCAAATCCAAGCTTTGTTAGCTCTTTGTCCAATATTGTTTAATGATCACACCTACGATTTGACGACTACGTAACAGTTTCCTCAAACCGCCTCATTCCATTCTCTTCGATTTGGACCTGTTGAAATCTGCGACATCAACAGTCTTCTCCACCGCGTTGTACAGCATATAGCCGCTGGGAACGATAATATTCTATTAGAACCGACCTTCTTTTCTCACAATCGATCTCAATTCCCAAATCATATATAAGCCCGTAGTCCAGGATGACTGCTCTCACCGTACGACCTCTTCGCCCTGCGCTTTCCCTTCCCCCCACAATTTGCAATGCTCCAAGCCGATCTGCCGCGAAGCTATCACTATTAATACCGACTTCCTCCGATTCCACTTGTTTAAATATTCCCTCGCCAGCATGTAGAAGCTCGGGTACTCCTATCGCTGGCAAGAAACCAAAGCTGTCGTTAAATTTTGGAGGCGACACCAAGCGATCATTCAATTCGTCGGGGTCTTTCAGTTCTTCGAAACTATCAAGTTGTAGCCCAAGCGACGACGAGAGTAACGCTTCACAAGAGGATATTACATCCCGAAATACCGTCGTCAACACTCACATTGGACCTGGCTTCCGAGAAGCCGAGTATTCCTGCAGATGGACTCGCACATATTCTTATACAGCGGTCTCCGGAAAGCGATCGATATTAAAGGGCTCGCCTTCCCATTCACCTTCACACTCGCCGGCATATGAAACTATGTCGCGCAGCGTAACTTTTGAATCCCAACACACTGTGATTCCCGCCCTCTGCGAAGAGGAATACGAATACATCCCCAGCAGACATGAACTCGATGATATCGAAAACATGTCTCCCCCCTCCACAACCTCGTCTACTGATTCTGAGGAATCTGAATCTGACTCGGAGCCAAAGACTCCTGTCGATGATGAAGATACTAGGGGTCGATCGGTTGACCGATTTGCGACTGCTCTTTCGCGCAGTGGGAAGTGGAGGCGGCCAAAACGTGAGTGGGTATGGACTCTTGGGGGCTCCGACAGCAACGACATCATGCAAGAGTTGGAGTACAGCAGCGCCAATCTCATGCAGGTCGAAGCGATATAGCAATGGTTTTGGAGACTTGATGCTCCTTCGAGTTTTTGTTCCTTGCCGTTATACTTTTTAAAACCCTTATCGTTGCTTTGTTATCTTGTTCATTTAGCGATTGTCTTTTTTTCTTCACTTTGTTATCAAATGCATTTACACCAGTGGTCTGGTATACTTATTCGGCCTCCGAAGCCTAAAGCCGATGACTTTCATTGGACTTTCTTGTCATCATTTATCCCCTAATCATACCTGGGAAAAATTCTTGATTCTTTTACTTCACTCGACGGAGATACATCTCCTGATTCTTCTCTCACAAGCCAGCTGTTTCACCTGGCCGAATCTATTATTCTGTCTTTACTTCTTTTTCTTTCATTCTTATATTTTCTTGATATCCGTTCAAAATCTTTGGGTGGTTTTCTTACACTGTTTCTTGATACCCTTAACAAACGATTCGAAGTAGAAAATAGGGGAGGGATAACCATGTCTTCTTTATTGTCAATATCAAAAGCGAATTATAATCTTTCAAAACTGAACTACGTTTCGAGTTAATCGCGCGTTAAACCCTAGACGGGACGTAAAATGGGATCGACAAAGTGCGAAATCGCCCTCCTGTCAATGTCCGCCTTTGGCGTCGGGTTGCGATCTCTTCGCATACTTTCGATATTTGTTTGCTCGAGCATGCAGGCCTGTGCGGTTGTTCTCCTGTTTCACAGATGTTTAGTTTCACCAAACCGGCCCACCTTCGAAAATTTCTTGGAAGACACTCCCACAATGGCGCACAGAGTTTCGTGGATAATTTGTCAATGTACTTAGTTCTGTCCTGCATGAGCAGAGAATCTCCGCATTGGTTTGTTGATATTCCAGCGAGAACGAAGTCACCGCTCTCCTGTATTTGCCCTCGGCTCCGCCCGCCAAGATCCATCACGTACTTCGTACCGAGGTTTTGATTACAATTCAGCAGTGTCTCGCGATCTTGACCCGACTAAATGGGCAGTTCTATGCCGATACTCATCAGCCAAAGCCCCCCTATGTACGGACGTCACTGCCATGATAAGCCATGTCCGAGATTTTTTCAGGCTTCCAGCAATATGGTTCATATTGCAAATCATATGCGAAGCACGTGTGCAACAGCCAACCTTCATCACCGAACACGGTGGGCCCCGTAGCCCTTAAGCTATTCTATCCGGAGTAATCATTCGTGGACAGAGATCCTTTCGGCGCGATTTTCTCCACAATGCATGCAGGGAAATCCTTTGCGACGGGGCTCGTCCAGATGCCGAGAATCGGATGGCGACAAATTTGAGAGATGCCTATATCGCCAACTCCTATCATTACGAAAGCCGTCAGAGCCTTTATTATGAAACAGCCGAATTCTTCAGCCAACTCAGAAAACAGCACATTGTTATTATTATTCATGGTATGTGAATATTGACATTCGAACGGGCGTTCACCAGCCCCATATTGTAAGAACCGCGCCAGAACCATCCCCACAAAATTCCAAGATCCAATAAGCTTGTACTACACACCGCGTATTTTGGGGGCTGTGGATCCAAATCACTCCCTTCTTTCGTTCCAGAATGAACGTCCGTAGCTCACGAGTATCTCGTCGCCCTTCTTCACCCCTTTGAATCCTTTGATTCCATTATTTACTACAACATAAACTCCCATGATCCCGGTCTCGCGCTCCCTGAACTCGGCATTTGGCTTCACGGCCACGCCGCGATAATCATTGATCATACGTGCTTCGTTGCCTGCGAAGCGGGCATCAATCGCGACTCCGCGCCCGGTCCCTCCGACGTCTCGCGTGAGCACCAAATCGTAATTCGATCCTTCGTCAGTGTCCGCTGGTGTAGTTTCATGATAATGGCCTAGATAGTCGAGGATATGGGACCCTGGTGATAAATTCTTTGTTGCTATTTCGATCTCGAGTGAAATATAATAATGTCAAATAATAACGTTAGCAATTTCTCTCAAGCTTTCAAAAAAAATAAAAATTTCGTGCTTCAACCGGTGGACCTCTTAGGCTCCGTCAGCACTGCATCATGCGCATACCGAACAATCCGTATTCACCCAATGCTGGGTGCGATGAATCTGTTACTTTTTTTATAGCCACATTCTCAGAAGGGGCGGGCGCGAATCGAGGCCCGGGTTTCTCGTTGAACCCTAACGGACCGAGGATTGGTGGATCGAGTTTCTTCGACAGGGTTGGCCTGGTAAGGTACTTGATATCTTGAGGCCAATTCTTGACAGCTAGCTTGGACTTTGAGGCCATCTTGTTGGATATATTCTCTGCAACTCAAACAGTTTCGAGATGCTTGAAGCCTGAAAGCTGCCAAGAAATACCTAACGCAATATAGATTACATTTCCTTTCAATGCGAGATGCTGTGCATTCGCTATATCCTGGAAAAATCCATTTATTCGCCGGAAATCAGGGTTCGAGGGATGGCATTTCAGGCTATTCACTGAGGCTAGGAAATCAAAATCGTAGCTCAATTATGATAATACGTGATGTATTTATCTTACTTCCTTCGATAGATTGACACCTAAATTTACAACAGCAGATTCAAGCTCAATCAAATTAAAATGAAGATCCGGTCCACGTGACAAGTGGGTGAAAATGACCTTGATTTTGATATTGCGGACTCAAGGATGACACCGATGACCCGTGTGTCAAATACCTAGTTTCCCTCCCCATCCTACCTCGGAGTACTTCTATGTAGAAATTCGATTGAGTGCCAAAGCTATAATATTGATAATGTGTACCGATGGATATTTCATTTACATGATTCCAGATCCTGATGAATAGAAATAGTCATATATTTAACATGCGAAATCTTCAAATAAAAAAAAAGAAAAGAAAAGAAAAGAACGATATGCATAACAACATATTGCAACTTTGAGCATTGGATTCTTAGGTATTTCCGCATACGAGTATCCTCGGAGGTCAAACCCCCTGGTAGATAAATAAGAGCATGATAACGCCTGCTCCGTCAAACTTTTTTTTAGAATCTTAAAATGTTAGTAGTAAAACAGGTTCGAAGGTTGAAATTGTGGTTTATGAGGCCAAGTGGTGACTCTGTACGCCGGCTCCGGCTAATGATATTTCATGTCATTCTCCGGTAATCGTACTTTGATGTCCAAGCATCCTGGAGAAGGCTAGTATTTGTTGGGCCGGGAAGACAGGACCTGGGCAAACGGCTACATACGCATCCCAGATTCTCGTAGAAAGTATCGTCGACGTTCTTCAGCTTCTTGAACCAGTTCTAAGGACAATTTAAGGCTGGGCGCGAGATGAGCGTAGTGTTGTAGTTCGGTGATAACGTCCTTGAGCATTTTATCAATGTTGTCTGGATTTGTAGAGTTGGTTAGCATCTAGATAGATAAGAGGATTCCATCGGTTTGTTTGTCTTACCTGCGGGAGGTAGCACGGCGGCCAGTGAGGGGGACATGGTTGCACCCATTACCAATAGACTCTGGGAAACCATCCTACACAAATATCAGCGTCATATTCAGAGATTGGATATCAAGGTTACCTACGAAAGAGCGCCCTGCCATAAATATGGCATATGTCCAGCGTGACTAGAAAAGGTCAGTTTCCGTAATCAGTAGAGATCGTTAGCGAAATCTACTTACTGTTCAGTTATGTGCTCTAGCTGTCGAAGACATGCCTCAAGACACTTCCTGCAATTCTCTCGAACAACAGTATCCATCCCCAGCTTCTCGTCCTTTAGTACCGCGTGGATATATGGCCGGAATATAATCGTGCGACAAGCAAAATATCGAAGTCGGAGGACTGTTTGGATCGGATTGCTCAATTGAACCCTATTGTGAGGGAACTGAAGCGCAAGTGGTAAGCTTTCATACCACTGAGTCAATTGGTAGTCTAATTCGCCGACGATTGGTCCGAGAGATGATATCGATCTTTCCCTGTTCGCTTCAGAGTATATCAAGTGGCTGACACGGTTTAGCAGCCTCCTGAGGGCGATCTCTGCAAGGAAATACCACAAGTCGTCTCGAACGCCGGCGGGGGAATCTTCATCTTCCATCTCGAATCCACAAGGCAAGCCAATAGACTCTTCAAATGTCACAATGCCCGAATGCGGCAGATCTAGTTCGGCCAGTAGATCGCTGGATTTGAATACACTAGTATCAGCTAGATGAGTATGAAAAGGTCCGAAATGCGCGGGATTGGTGGTCTACCTCTCGAAAAGCAGGGCATTCCAAAATACCCGCTCGCTGAGCTCTCTACTGGATGTTGGAAGTAAAGCAGGAGGGTTCGTGGTGAGCAGCAACTGAAGCTTCATGCTAATGCTGCTTAAAAGCGTCCAAGCCTCCAGCGGTCGGACGAGGTAGAAGAGATATGCTGATGTTAATATCATGCATTGAGCCGACAACATTGTCGTTCTAGTCATTAATGACGGGAGCAAAGCCCACGCTGCGGAGAAGTACGACATTCCGGGTGGGTCTTCGTGAAGAGGAATTCGTGAGATTGATCCCCTAGTACTAGCTTGGCCTAATGCTAGAACCAGGAGGACTACACAGCTTTCAGAGCCGGTCCTAAATCCTTGCGAGAGAGCGGTTTTGTATAGGCTAGTCCAGCTATATGGGTTAACAACCGCATACCAGACATTTACCCGCTCGAAGTAAGCCTGCACGTAGGCATTCGTGTTGGATAGGTCGAGATTCATGCTGGTATTGAACTGAAGCGGTGGTCTTTCAAGTTCAACCTGGAGAAGCGTTTCTGGTGAATAGGGCAGCGATACCAAGTGATTGATCTTTGGCCATTGCAGCAAGTTCAGGGCAGGAGTCGAGTGGTTTTTTGGCATGCTTGAGATATTGTTAATATTCGACCACGCGCCCATCCCTCCGGTGAGGTTATTTCCCATCCCGATATTCAGTTGCGCGAGGCGCCCGTCGCCACTTAGATTAGTCGAATGACTTATAGCCGGAGATGCAGACATGGCCATTCCGCTGCCTGGTGGCGTAGATGGAAGAGCATTCTGTAACAAACTTTCGATTCGGTTTAGGTGCTCAAGGATCAATTTGTCGCCTGCATCAAGTTTGATGCCTGGTTCACGATAGATGCACTCCGCATTCAATTCAATACAAAGTCGACATTTAGGACGGGAACCATCGCATCGAGATTTTCTTGAGCGACAGACTTCGCACTAATAAGTGAAAGATATTGATCGTCAATGATCAAGATATCTTGGGATATGGGTTTTCATAACTGCTCGGAACTTACCGCTATCGTAGCTCTCCGTCGAGGGTATTCCACACCGTCTGTATTCGATCGTTTGCGACCGTTTGTTCCTGTCTGTGATACAGCACTCATGGGAACTTGATCTCCAGGACCTTGCGAGTCAGCTCGCTCGACGTCTGGCCTTGTGTTAGTCGGCTCTACACTAGCCGCTTGCGAAGTCCTTCGCGCCCCATTACCTCCATTTGAAATATTGTTCCCATTAGTGACAGCGTCTGATGTGTTTATTGAGAGTTGTGGTACACCAGTCCCCGACATTGCGGAAGACGGTGAACCGTCCGGGGAGGACGTCATAGAGTCTCGTATACGGCTTAGCCGTACTAAAGCGTTCGCGTTATTTTGTGATGTTGATGTAGGCTTTCGAATACCAAATAATCTGGATCTAAATCCACGCCGCTTGTTCTGGAGACTTGCCCCCAACTTAAACGGCCCTCGGTTAACTACTAGTGGCTCCAGAGTTGCGACTGGTGGGGTGATATTGGAAGGAAGATAAGGGTTCTGAGAGTGGAGTGATGAATTTGGTATGCGTGTGATGTAGCCAAAAGGTTATCGAAGGAGACTCGGAACGAAGCTTATGTTTTGGTGAAAGGGTTATTGGTACACTTGCGCCTATACTGTAGAGGACGATTCTAAATGTTATTAGGCGGGGGTGAGGTATAGGATGTTAAGTAGGCGAACGAGTTTGCAAAGTGTGCATATATGCGCCGTTATATACAAATGCGATTGTATACTTTGGGCAAGAGATAAAAGATTTGCTGGATATGTTTGTTGGTAGAATAGAGGCCTCGGCTTGCGTATTGCGCAGTAGTGTCGATTCGGGGAAATAACTGTTTATATTGTGCAGGGCTGGCTGTCAGAACAGCGGAGTGGCGTCGGCTTGACGTGTGACGAAGCTTTTGAACGGACAAAACGGGGGAGCTATAGTATTCTAGAAAGCAGGATATATCTTCGCCATCAAAGGAGATCCCTTCTATGTCCAGTCCATCTTTCCGCAAGGGTGAACATCGGTTATATCTCAGAGGATATTAAAAAGATTGGGGTTGTTTTATTTATTTTCGGAAAGACAAGACAACCCAAGGATTGGATCCATCTATCTTCTGAGAATGAAGCCGTCTACTGAATACCTATTGGAGTTAGCTTACAATATACTTCGGGATGTTTGAGTGAAACAATCATAGGAAGACCAGAGTGATCGTAGATCATACTACAGAGAATGAGCAGCAGGTATGGCAATGTCGGGTAAAAGTTCGACTTTTCTTCATCTGCTGGGAAGGAAAAGAAAAAAGGGCCAGGGGCTTTTGAAGGTTGGGAATTGCTTCCCGTCAGGTGAGTTACTTCGCAAAAGAAACGGGCATGTTTTGTTTCTGGCACCGTGATATCTGCGATTTGGAAGACAGGGATGCGACAGGACTTGCGGGGTTAAAGGGAGAGGAACTCCAATTACAAGGGACGAGCGATTATATGTAAGCGTAGCTCGTGATTGCGGGGGGTGGGATTGGGAGGGGCATGGAAATCGGTGCGGAGGACAAGAAGCCTTAATTCACCCACCGTGGGAGGAATGGAGCCAGCCGGTCTCGTCTACTGCCTCGCGAGGTTGCGCCAGCTTGATATTAGAAAGCACACACACCTGACTGTCCCAGGCACCCGACACGAGCGAGAAGATGAGATGAACTGCTTTTTTCTAGGGCATGGGTGCAATGTTGCATTCTGCGGTCAATAGAAGAACGGGGTATTATACGATATATATCAACTCACGCAGCTGGTGGGAATGCAAGAACCTAGCGCTCAAAAGTTCGAATTCCGGTTAAGTGAACGATGCAGCAGGCTGTTGTCTAAGCGTAACATAACCAGCACAGCAGGAACCTGCGATAAATAGCCGTTATATATATCGTGGGCGAGACTTCGGAGCGACAAAGTGGGTCATGCGGCAATCGTTGGAAAACCAGGTATAGCAGTACGGGGTAACCCTCAGTAATGAATTGACAGAGAAAGGTCTGTTTCCACGTCGTCGACGTTAGATGACAGGATGAGAGTTGTTCTAGACGTGCCAAGAACTTCCGTGCGTCGTCCGACTTGCCCCATGCCAAATCTCCGTGAGCATGTATGTCTATCTGGCACTTGCCTGCTCAATGGTGGAATGGGGTAGCATGCCCGTGATTGGGGAACCGCTACTTGCATATTGGTCGCACCGTGATCGGTAGGTGAGTTTCTTCTAGAAGCGAGAATATGCATGCTGAGTTTGTTCGTCAGGTGTGTGCCAATTCGACGACAAGGGTTCTCCATAGGCGATCATTGTCAAGGCGCCTGAACGGTTTCCAAAAAACAGCAAACTCCAGCTAGCCTACCTGGTATCTCGTACAATATATCCCAGACGGGTGTGGGGAATTATTCTTCCAACTCCGATGGACTAGTCTCGTGCCCTCTTCTCAAACTCGCGGTTGCTTCTTGGGAACATGAATTCAACATGTTCTGAAACCTTGGTGCTGTCCCAGCGTTTTAACCGGAAGCACCCAAGACCCACTAGAACGAACCGTTCAAGTCCGACTGAATTCCCCCGCGCACGGTCCACGACTATACTCTTTGTAGAATATGACTAGACGAATATCACAAATTTTTACGAGAGAGAATTGAAGCTCAATACAAAGGAATACGGCCGAACAAGCGCGATCGATCGAGCTGCCTTACAGAACCGCAGGTGCATATATATCTACTTAGTTAAGTAACTTGATAGTAATTAAAATGCTTCTGCCCTGAGGGCTGTCTATTCACACGATTTTATGCCATGTTGCGTGCAAAACTGCGAATGGAACATGTACGATTAGCAAAGGCCCGGTTCTAAGAAGCAAACATGAGATGAACCTACGTTTATACGTATATAGTTATCAAGAATAAAACTTCGAGTTTCAGGACTTACGCAACTTCGGAGACCTCCCGCTGCTATGTAGTTGTCCCAACCGCTTATATTCATTTGACGATCAAATTGAGTCACCGTGCGCAAACCCAAGCTTTCGGCGAGATATAGGGTTGAGCAAGCTTCACATCTGGGACTCGGTTCGCATTCTAAGCACGGCTAAGTTTCGAACAATTTTAAATTTTAATTAGCCAGCCCTCATCATCAGGATCATGGGTTGGATAGCTGTATATTCATAATTATACAATGGCTTGCTCTTCGCTCGTTAATATTCAATTATCGGTAGCATTCCCTGCCACAACTCGGACACGCGCATCATGCTGTCTAAGAATAATATCAGAGAGAAACAGCTTGCTTGTGTGACAAACACCCGCAGTTTTAATCTCAACCATCAGGCCAGCATCATCGGCCCAATACATAATATTATAATAAAGAATATCACACCCCATCAGAAATTTTCCTCAGGCAGCCGCGGGCAATGTCTCATGGGATATCTGTGTTCTCTCTGGCCAACCGGCTGCTTTAATACCGCAATGTTTAATTTTACCTCTCTCGCTCGCCTGAAAAGCCGAGCGAATCATGTTTTGGCACAAGGCATGATATATTATGATATAGCGCAGAAAGACAGGTATAACGGCAGGCTGATAACCGCTACATCTGCAAGGAAATATTCTTGTCGCATGTCAACGGATCGACACGCCACATGTTTCGTTTGCCCGTTTCCATGCGAGTAACCTTTGCCCTTTTGCGCAGGGAAATCTTGTAGATACTGCTGCCAACGGGGTTTGAGTGCGGGGTGACTTGGCGAACATCGACGGTGGAGTGGTGGAGCGATTTCTATGTAATTCAGAAGCATTTACCCGGAACCGGTTAATATATCTTTGTCAAAATGGGACCGAATGAGACCGATTTGCAGACATCTTCGTATTCACCCCGCAAATATTTCCGTCTACAGGGCTTACCAGATATTGTATCTGTTCGGGTGGGGTATGTTAGAGAGGTTGAGAACGTCGGGCTCATGAAAGTTCGAAATAAATCCATTTGGCGTTCTTACACAAACGCAGACAGATGATATGAGGGCTCTATCTGCTTATTGGGGATTAAATTGTGGAATGGAATATCGCATTCAGGCTTCCCAAGTTAACTTGGAGTTGTCGAAACATCTATCAAGATTGTAATCCGTAACTTCAACTTCCAGGTTTGGCAACAGCGTCTCGACAGGTTGACGAACGGGAAGAGGCTTAGACGAGCCCATGGTTCTTAAGCTATGCAGGGAATTCAACATCCTAGCAGTATCTCTGCATCGAAGCGTCTGAACAATGCACAAGCAGGGCGTAGCGGTCCGAACTCCCCGGTTCACCTGAGAGCGCAATATCGATTTGAATCCCATGGGTCAAAATAATTTCCTCTCGTAAGCTTGCCGACAAACTAAATACACTCGCGTGAGCGTAGAGAACTCGACTGCCATGGAAGCATTGAAACCGAAAAATATCCTTGAGAGCGATAACAGTTTCGCAAGAAGCTCTAGACAATAATTCAAGAAGCAAATACCACACCGGGTGCGAAAAAATGCGTTGGTATCCTGAAAATCAAGGCCAAAGGTACCCGCCCACCGGTGTAAACAGAATTTAGATGAGGGAACAGGTGACATAGGAGAATCTGGAAGCTTGGCTGGTGGTCAATATCAAATTGCTACACGTGATCCTCATTCCAACGGCTCAAATCGAACGATCCCTTCGAAGCCACCCATATAGGCAATATCTCGAAAACTTCTCCTGGCGGTCCACTGACTAAAAGGTGCAGCCACAGTTAGTATTCTATAGGCTCGAGAATTATACATACGAAATCTCATTACCAGTGATTTACCACCATAGAATTCTCGTCAGCTTGTCGAATCCGAAAATGTGACAAAACGGCGGCCAGGAGTAGTGAAATCTCAACTAATGCAAGGCTAAATTAAAACATATTAATTCTCTGCATCTTCAGGGCATGTGTATTTTCTAGAAAGGTATGCGTGTTCCGTACTGTTTTCCGATGCAGCCTTTGAAGAGTGGTTAGCTTGGAAGGTTCCATGGAAGCTATAAGGGTAAGCTTACCTCTACCACCGGAACCAAAACTCCAGAGCCTTCTTTCGAGCTCTTGTACCTTCTCCATATCTACAGGTGACTCAGCAATCCATCTATTTGGTGTCCAGGCGCCATGTCCTAGGTTTTTCTCGGGACCTTGGAGGAGACTTTGATTCACTGCGTAGACTGAAGAAGAGGCTAAAGTGCCGGCAGGGAGTTCGAACCCATCGATCACCCTGCCTCCGTGGGGCACGACTCGAGGGAGTGTGACCGGAATTGCGGGAAATACTAGGAGGGTTTCTTTGACTACACTATTGACGTAGGGGTTGTTTATGATAAGGTTGAGTTCTGCCACACTCAAAGGCTGATCGGCTGGAGGCAAATCAGGGAGGCTTTTCCTGATTTTCTCCTGATATTCGTGGTTCTCAGGCAATGAAAGCGTATAGAATAGAAAGGAGAGCGTATCACCAGTAGTATCCATTCCTGTGGTCAACGTCAGTATCGTGATGTGGGGTGTCGTCCTTTCCTTATCGCACCTGCGAGAATGTGGTCCTATGAATAACGTAATTAATTTCCATACCTAACAAAATGGAACGACGGGTGCAATATGCCGTCGCGATTCGACATACCATGGCTTCACTAGCAGCCCCAAATTCATCAAAGTCTGCAGGTGTTTTCATCGATTTTTTCTCAGAAAGAAGCTTTTGTGCGACGTTAGGTTCGGTAACCGGAGAGCCTTTCAAACGTAGCATGCTCGTATAGGCATAATGGTGTATAAAAGTGCCGCCAGCGTACTTAGAGCTCGTATCATCTTGGCTTCGAATAAACCCCACGAGCTTCTGAAGCACCCTCTCGAATGCTTCGAGGCATCTCAAACCAAAGTTGAAATCGGTCCAGATATATATCTACAATTAAGTGTTAAACTTCTTTAGTGAGGTCAAAGGTTTTCGACGGTGGATTACCAATTCCCGTCTTGTCGGGATATACCAATCATCAAGGGCATCTCTTTGTTGACCAACGTCCGTTGTTGCTACTCGTGAGCCTAGAGTCTTTGTTCCCAACTCATATCCAAATATGTGTGACGTTATATTGTCGCAGGCATAGTATATATTCGCCGGGTATATGTCCACTGCATAGCCAAGTTTCTTGCCGCAGCGAGATCCGTCTCGCTGAATGTATTTTAAATACTCCCCCGCCGTTTTCCATATATGTCCAGTTTTCGATTCTTTGTTTAAAACGTTGGTTAGCGAGTAAGAACTTGCGAACATACGGCGTCTCCAGGAATGTTCTTCTGTTGTGAGTGATGAGAACATGTTATATTTTCCATAGTGGGTGAACATGGCATATAAGTATCCTAATTCCAGACCCGGATATCAATAGAAAATCCACCAATTAAATATCATTATTATGATAATCTTGATATGTTAAATAACGTACCCTTGGGAAATCCGCTTTCGCGAGAAGCACCGGTGTAAATATCCTTCACCGCGGCCGCTGACGTGAACGAAATCTCATTGGGACTGAGGCGTACGGTGGGGCCATATTTTCTATGGAGGCTTGCTATTGTCTTCGTTCTCTGGTTTTTGAAATCGTAGTAGAGAATCCACCAACCGGTTATTGCGGCGAGCCTCGGTCCAGGGATTTTGGATAATGGAGAGAGGTACAATCTATACACAACAAGCCCAACACAATACAGCAGCAGCACCAGTAGTAAAAGTTGAAGGTAATCCAAAGGAATAACGAAAGGTATCGGAATTTCCGATAGTTTGACCCCTTTCATGACGGCCAGTTGACTCTGTGATATGTATATGCGGGGGTTGTAAATGCTGTCGGCTCTGTTGGTTAATGTCGTGTGAGCTCTCGCGACCTGATTTATACGAGCTTTGGGTATTCGAGGACTTGGCCAATTCCTCGATTTGGAGGCACGATCTCTGCAGAATTATCTCTCAAGTTGAGGTTATTCCATGCACTTTTCATTCGGTTTACCAGAAGGATTTGATAGCGCTAAGTTGTAACACATCCGAACTTAATTAATGAGGTTGTTCACGCCAAGTCGTAGATGGAGGTGCCAATTAGCTAATAAAATCTTATCCATTCAAGCCTGAGACGACGACTGATAGGGAAAGCGAAAACGGGACCCACATCACAACCCGAGTTCCTACCCGTAGATACGGATTTTCAACACCCATTATCTATAGATCGATCCACTGCAAATTTAGCCAATCCTTCACTGACATGCCATTCACATGTATGGCCTATATCAAAGCGCGACGGAAAACGATATTTCGCTTAGACCGGTCTATTGTCTTAAGGCTTTATTAGTCGAGATCTTAATCTACAGCGTGACAAAAAGAGCCCGGGAATATACGAATATCGTAGGGTCATAATATAGAACGTCGCCCTGCCTTTTCTCTAGCAAGTACTCGTAATTCTAACTAATCTAACACCGCTCAACACAGCACAGCAAATCGCCGTTGAATGAGGTCATTATTTAGACAATGCACTTGCTTAGAAGCTGATTCTCTAGTCTAAATATTATTAAGCTATACAATGGTTTTTCTAAGGTATCTAGCGTTAATTATACGGGTAGCTGAAAGAATTATCAAGACAAATGAAATGCACGCAAACAGAGATCGCTAGGCTTCTAGATTACACGCTTAATGCTGTAATTTGATATCGATGATAGTATAACCCGACCCGACCAAGTTCATCGCGATACTCGATGGCGCAACATATACGAACCCATTGCTTCTCCAAAGGAATACCATATTCGCATTCGGGTTGCTCGTATAGCAATTCAAAAAGTCATTGGCGTCGAGACTGCAGATGTATGGTACACGTGCAGTCGAATCACCCGGCGAAACGAAGAATAATTGTAAATTGAGGGTATTGCTTCCATCGCCTTTAGCAATCTTGTTTCCAAACCACAGAGTGCCATCCGGATATAAAGCGAGTTGAATAGCATTATTTACGTTGGTAGTAATTTGGGCATAAACCAGGCCACCTGAAATATATGACCCGAAATAAGCATTTTGTTGGGCGCCGTTCACATAGACAGCACCGACGCCGGTGACGGTCTGTGCTGGGGGCGCGACGGTGGTAGGTATATCGACTGTGATGGTGGTGTCGATAGTGGTTTGTGTGATGGTAGCATCTGTGATCGTTATGGACGTTGTTTCTGTGTTCGTAATTGACGTTAATTCGGTCTGCGTGATACTCTCGTAGACGGTATCGGTAACTGGTATCGTGGTAGTTGTAGAAGGTGTCATAGCAGTGATTGTCCTCTCGGTAATGCCGATACAAGAACATGCACTGGTGAATCTTATGACACCAGAACATGGTGTGGCATAAGCTGGAAGGATGGTAACATCTCTCTTTACCGGTTGCGTGACGGTAACCACCTGCTCAACGGTGGAAGTGGCGTGTATTACATCGGTTAATGTATCGTACAATGTTTCGGTCAAAGTCTCCGACAAAGTAGAAGTTGCGGTTTCCGAAAATGTAGATGTTATCGTTTCCGAAGCAGTACTGTACTCGGTGATAGTACTATTTGAACTTATTAAGCGGTGGCTCGTAGTATATCGGGTTTAACAATAACTTACACCGCATCAGGCGTTACTGTGGTGTACAATACACTGATACAGTCCGCCGAGGCCTGTGAGAGTCGAGTTGATATTTGGGTCGCTCGTAAAGCTATCAATGAAATATAAGGTTAGTGATGGATCACGAAGAATCATTCAGAAGAACCGATTGACCTACCTCTTAAGCAATTATCGGCATTGCAGTTACCTCTTGGAACACAGACTCTAGCAGAGACCGCAGATGCCGCTCCAAGGGCTACCATTAAGACCTTGACAAACATGTCGTTGAACTTTCGATATTCACTAAATTGAAGAATATCAAAGACCGCAGTTCTCTAACGGAAAAATCAAAAAAGAGTACTGGGATTTCACCACGGCACACCATCTTAGATATATATATTCCTTGAATTGATAAATTTGGGTTTACCAGCGACCCGGTTCCGCGTAAGGTTATAACGGCGAAAATTAACAAACATTGCATTTGCCTCCTGAGTCGAGTAGCATGCGCGTGATTGTGTCTAAGTCGGCTTGCTTGAGGCCCACTGAGTCGTGGACGAGTTGTGGTTTAAGGGATAACTCAGCCCAATACAAGGCTCTTGCAACTAGTCTCCAAAATGTGGAAATGAAGTTCTTTTGCACCACTGATTGGCTCGCGCAATTCGGAATAACTCCACCCATGGCATGGCGCCTGCCAACACCGAGGTTTTTTTATGTCGAGTCAGGTCAGTATCATGTCTTTGAGTTTATAAAAAGATGGTATATAAAAGTATTTTATGTATAAATCGTGCTCTTTTTGCGTATTCGGGTAGATGAAAATTAACAGTTGAGCTCGTTCTACGTATGAATGTGCGGCTGATGTCAGTTATGTGGACGGATCTCACGACAATTTAGGTTAATAAAATACAATTCTTGGGTGTGATCGCGGATGTTCGGCTGGTGGGTACTCGAGAGTGGAGAATATATTCTTCGACGTGGCAGAGACCCTTGAGGATTTTATCAGCCCACAAGGAACCGACTTCAATCGCGAACTATCGCAAGGATGTAGTGAAACATCTAGATGCTCGCGCATACGAAAATAGAAAATGCCAGTAATATGTTCGACTGTTAGTTTGGGGATCAAATTGCTGGATGAAGATAGGACGGGGCATTTTCAATCTGCATTCGCAATCCGGGTCGTCAGGGGCAAAGCTTAAAATGCAGCTTCGGATAAACCGGATGCCATGGGCTGGATACCACCCAACTCAATTTCATTCTAGAGGGCCAAATATATGATACAATAATTCTCTACGCAATATGAACTGTACCCCAAACGGCTTGTGCCAAAAGTTCGATATATAATCAATTCTTCGAACTTGTTCATTTGTAAACGAATATTGTAGATTTGGGCGTTCTTTTATGGGTGCCGGGACTTAACCTAGCTCTTTGGTTCTACATCGCCAAGTCACCAAGGCAAGCGGCCTTGGGACGAAAATGAACGAATTTTTAAATATATGTATCTCCACTCTCTATATCGGGTTTCCGTCAAATCTATCTCCACCCATAGACGCGGCTATCAACGAAAATTACAATTCCTTCTTTTATCTTGTCAAAAAATGAAAAAGGGAATAGTATCCCACTCCATTATCAAATCCCAGTCTCCGTCATACCCTCAAAAACCTTCTCGTACGCCTTAACTCTGCTAAAATAGAACGGCTTGTCATTCTTGAGCGAATACACACCCCTATCATCAGTAAGTTTATTCCAGCTGGTATAACTATTCCACGCCAAGCGATCGCCGTAACCTCTTTTACCGCCTACACCTTTCGGTCGCATTTTGAGAGTTAGATCTAGGGTGTTTATGTACCGACTATTAGCACCGGAACCTTCGGCTTCGACTTGTATTCTACCGCCGGGTTCTTCAGTCGCGTTGGGGGATGGGTAAGTCAACGGATTGAAGATCATGCGCCAGCGACCTGATAGGAGTTGTTTGATGTTTGATGGCACGGATAATGTGTGGCTTGAGGTGGTTGATGCCATTAGATGTCTGTAGTTTTCTAGGGTGATCGAATGAACGACGTCGGTGGGTTCGACCGGTGTGAGAAGGGTGAGTGCAAATCCGTTAGGGAAGAAACGCACTATATCACTATTAGCCAAGGTATTCGAAACCACCGGTTTTCTAGCAGCTAAGAAGTTATACCAGGAGAAACTTACGGTAGCGGTAATATGTGACCAAGTGGACAGGATTAGCGAGAGCCAGAGTACTCATGACGACATGTCCCGATCGAATATACGTGCAAGTCGATATGTAAATCCCATTGAACCGAATTCGCGGCCGCTCAATGAACATATTCCGATAAGAAGCGTTGTATTTCAAAACCTCAATGTCATCATGCGGTCTAGTGGGTAAAGCATCTAGCCGTTCGTCGCCGATTTCGATTTCATCCTCGTCTTCTTCTAGAATGGTTAGGCTAGATACCTGAGAGGTTAAGATATCCAACCCGCCGGATCCATCCTCCCCTAGCCCGGGCTGTCGCAAGAGTGGCTTCCCATTGATCTCGCAAGCCCATAGCGGACCCCACGTCATACACTCGTATCTCGCTTCGCACAGGGCTTTCCATATCTGCCGCTCCGTGTAAACGAGGTAGCAAAGTGATTTGCAGACGGTTGCGCATCGTACAAAGGATGCGAGATCTACTTCAGCGAGTCTGAACAATATTTGAATCAAGATTTCCCGAGGAACGGTGGAAATAGGGCATGGTGGCGGCTTCTTATACGATTCTTTACCCTTGAGCGAAGCAAGATTGATAGTTGTACTTGGTATTATCGGGATTGACGAAAGTGTCGGGATGAGCTCCTCGGTAGGAAGCAGCTGAGATTCCTCGAACCCCTCCCTTCAACTCAAGTTAGCATAATATATTCCATCAATTGGACGAACCTTAACGCATCATACTCAGCCGTGGGAATTTCTTCTTTCTTCTTCTGTGCCGTTGGAGGCTCAGGTGGGAAATGCTTTTCTCGGTATTTCTTGTGAACAGCAGGATCCAACTAGATAGATCCCTAAGTCAGATAACAGCATTTCAGGTGTGTATGTTTTGTATAAATCATACTCTATGCGCCTTTCTATATAACCGAACGCTTTCATTAATATTGCCCTCCTCCTCCTGTTCTGCCGCGGCTTCATAATAGTCAAGCGCAGTAGTCAGAGGTTTACTGGTCAGAGTGTGCTCGCCCGAACCAAGCACAGGCGTCGGTTGAATTTCCAGATCATAGCTTCTAAATCCGTCCTCACGCTCTCGGGGTTGTGCAACCGTTCGATATCCCTCACGAGCAGTCTGTGACAGGCGCCGCCTTTGCGCTGTTGTCGTGGCACGGGCAGAACTGGATTCGGGATTCGGTTTGACTTTAGAAGCTGATGCAGAGCCTCCTGATTCATTTTTCGGAATGTTAGCCGGTTGGATAGCAGTAGATTTTAAGTCCTCTTTCCATTGACGTCGGAAGGACTCGAGCTCATCCACGAGCTCTCCAGCTGCTGGTTTCACGTCGGTTGGTTGACTGGACATGTTTTGTGTTGGTGATGTTGGGGGCGGCGCAGAGTCCAAGATTTAGTATCACCCGAACTTCAAGAAACAGTACTGTTTGGGAATACGATATTTGTAGCTTCGATCAAGCCGGTGGCAGCCTCTTGTTCCCAGTGACGGGATCCAGGGGAGTATATGAAAATCAGATAAGGCGGGGTTCTAACTTGGGTATACTGGAAACACGGAAGATCTTAAGATCAATCTAAGTTCTAGCGCTGAGGTTCGAAGGTTCGTTTAAAGTGCGATAAGGATTTAGCAGCTTATAAGCAAGTTAGGGGCAATGGGCTCAACTTTGAGCCGACTTTTGATCAGCCGTCTGAATTTTCCGAAGTCATTAGCGCCATCACATCCCGGTGGCCATGCATTGATGCAAAGTGACTGACTCAATATGCATGGTGCAGTCATGGAAACTGATAAAAATGCAGCTGATCTTGGTTGAGGCAGAGCCGCTTTCTTGGGCCAAGGAATGTCAAACCCTCGTAGTACTAAACAACCACCAACTAGAATGCCTTGCCAACTACAATTGAATACAAAACCATTGGTAACAATAAGAATTTTCATTTAGATTTCACCCTCCAGTGGTTTTAAAGTCTGTGCCAACTTGTGCTAAAACTCCAATGGTCTACCCAGCCCCAGAAGTGTTTCAAAATACCGACATCAAGGTCATGGTCCAGTGAACCCGCTTTTATATCTAGTTGATTTTCATGACATTTCAATACAACCATTTTGTCTGTGAATTATTATATTATATATATGGCGACTATACGCAAATATCCAACTCGTCTTCGGGAATATTGTTCATTTGATATCACATGGGTAGCTGTATAGCTATTCAACTCTCTCCTTCGAAAGTATGAAGCTGGCTATATTAATCTTGTCATATACGGCGACTTTATGTCTAGGAGCGACTCTCCAACCACAAGAAGGAGTTCAAATTAACCCATCCGCTATTCGAAAAAGAAGTCGTATAGCGGAACTCCAAAGCCGTCATCCAAAACCCCGTACGGAAATACCCGCGAGTAGATGGTACCAACCCGGAGTCTGTCACATAACTTTCGAAAGACTATATATCAATAACAAGAATCGAGAAGTATCACTGGATTTTGGTGGCTCGATGGTCCGCACCTATAATATGGGGACGATAGAAATCTACGACGACGCAGGTGCGTTGATTACCGATCCGATCGGAACGCAATGGATACCGTTCACATTATCGGATGAAGCCCCGAAGGAGGAACCGTTCTATGTTTGTCCTTTTATGACAAGGTTACCGGCTCCGCTAAAGATCCGGATTAGAGGGCCTCCGGGGGATGCGCACGTGATATTTGATTTGGGAGGGACCGGTCTCCAAGATTTGAACGCCGGTCCCTGTTGCTATTGGGGCTTCTTTACTGCCGACGATTATGTAGATGATAGGTGTCAGGCGACTCCTTGGGTGGATTGGACGAGGGATACGAATAACGGTGGAAAGAGTTTTCCCGCTCCATTAAATAATATCAATGATATAACTTCTGCCAAGGTGAGTTTTTGTCTCTGTACCCTTTGCCTACTTCTAGTCGATTCTTCAACATACGATGTCTCTTATATACCGGTGGCATCATTGGCAGTATTTATATGCATTGATGATGTTGTGACTTCATATGAGAAGCGGTTAAGGAAAGCCGGGCTAATATAGTTCTTTTGACTCGGATGGCAGTCTCGTAGGTATACCTGTCGGTTCAACTGTCCAGCACCGAGACCAGACGATAGAGGTGCGGCCCTTCGAGAGGAGTACCATTTTAGTGATGATTAGACTCAGTTATTGCAAGCAAATATGCCTGACTAAACAAAATGAAGGTAGGAATTCCAAAAAAACAAATAAACTACCACATATACAAAGAAATTAATTGGTACAAAATACTTTATATAGGAGGGGGGTTTAAAAAATATATTATTTCTTTTTTTGGTTTTTAAAATATTTATAGATTAATGATTGCTTATATTATTATTATTTTATAAGTATTTTATATAAAAATTGTTTTAATCAATCTTTTAATAAATTATATATAATTACCCCAAAATTTCCTAATTTTAAATATAAAAATATTTGGATTAATTTATAATTTTTATATATTTTAAATTCTTATATAATATTAGCTATATATATATACAATTGATTTTAAGAAAATTGTGTTTATAAAATAAAAACAATTTTTAATATAATATATAAAGAAAAATTTAGAAATATATATAAATTTTTTTAAAAATATTTTTTAAATTTTTACTTAAAAAAGAATTAAAATAAATTTTACTATTAAAGTAATTTTATAAAAATATTAAAATTTTTTTTTTATAATTTATAATATTAAAAGGTAAAAAAAATTATAAAATAAATTTTTAAATTTTTTTTTATAACTTTTAATAAAAAATTCATTTTAATTATAATAAATAGTTATTTAAATATTTTATAAAAATTTGTATTTTATAATAAAAATAATATATTTAGATTAAACAATTTATAATTAATAAAGGTTTATTTTATAACATTATATTCTTTATTATATATATTTATTAACAAATTTTATTTTTTAATTTTGGAAAATAATAAAGAAATAAGGTTTAATAATAATTAAATTATAAAAGCAAAAACCAGTTTAAACTTAATAAATAATTAATTAAACTTATTATAAAAAAAAAAACTATATATTATAAACTATTTAAACATTATTATTATATTTTATAATTATAAATTAAATATTTATATAATTTTAATAATAATATTTTTGAAAATTATAAATTATAATTTTCACATTTTAAATATATTTTATTTTTTTAATTTTATAATTTTTTCCTGTTAAACTTTTTGTATATAAAATTTAATTATTATAGATATATTTAATCATTTAAATATGTTTTCCAATATATAGTTAATAATAATAGTTTTTAACAATTATAATAAGTATTTATTATTAAATACAAAAAATCAAATATAATAATATATTAATTATTAATTAAATAATATTACAAAATTAATTTTTAAATTAAAAAATATACTATTAGGGATGGGGAAATTGATATTAATTATATAGTAATAATGAAGTTAGCATTTATAATTAATTTTAAAAGATATACAGTCAAATTAAGTTGTGTACAATTATTATAGTTTAATATTATTTTTATAAATTATAAAATTGATTTTAAACATTTTATTATTTTGAGAGTAAAATTTAAATATATTATTTATATTTCTAAAAAGAATATTAATAATATTTTATAATAAAAAAATTTTTTTTTTGTATTTTTTATTTTTAATATTATACCTTAATAATATTATGATAAAGAATATTTAAATATTTAATTATATTATCAAAAATAAATTTAAATATAATATAATAATATTATAAAATTATTTAATTATATATATTAATAATTAGCTTATAATATTTAGATAATAAATAGTATAATAATTATATACAAATTATATATTTATTAAATGTTTAAATTAAAATTTATAAATGTTAGGAAATTTCCACCTCCTTATAAACATTTATAAATTATTTTTGTAAATATATATAAAAAAAATATTAAAAAAATATAACTTTAAAAAAAATTTAATTAAATATATAAATATTTTCTTTAAATAAATTGGTATTTTATTAAAAAAAGTTTTTAATAATTTCTATGTTAACAAATAATTTATTAAGGATATAATAATTATATTTTTATTATTTCTTATTATACAAAAAATTAGTTATAAGTATATAAATAATTTATTAGAAAAAAAGTTGATAATTAAAATAAGTAAAATTATCTACAATAATAATAATAAGAATGTTAAAAGAATTTTTATAAAAGACCTTTTTTTATTATAATTATTTTTCTTTCTTTCTAAAAAATAATCTATTTATAAATTAATATCAAATATCTATATAAACTATTTAATAAATATAAAAAATATAAAAACTATTAATATTTTTCTATTTATCCAAAATAATTTAATTTTATTAGAATTTTATAATATTATATGTATTAATAATATAAATAAAATTGTTTTTTTATGTAAGTTATTATTAATATAATTTATTAATAAGGGCTTAAAAAATTATATATTTAAATTAATAAAGTTAAAATTAATATTTATAATAAAATTTATATTTAAATTATAGAATTTATATTTTAATAATATATTGGTATTTAATAGAAAAAAAATGGTTTTCTAAAATAAAATTATTAAAAAATAAATGGTTGTTTTGAAGAAGAATTTGAAGGTGGTTGAATCTTAGATTAGTATATATAAATTTAAAAATATAATTATATATAATATAATTATATTTAAGAATTTTAATATATAAATAATATAAGAAATTAATATAAAAAAAAAAAAACCTACTATATAAATATTAATTTTAATTTAAAAATTATAATATTAATTTAAAAATTTTTTAATAATAATATATAAAACTTACTTATAAATAAAAATTAAATATAAAATAAAATTAATTTATTATTATATAATATAAATATATTATATAAGGATAATATATAAAAAAAAATTTTAATATAAAATATTATATATAAATAATTTTTTTAAATATAAAAATTTTTAATAATATAAATATATTTATAATAAATAAATTATTTATATTAATAATTTAAATTTTATAATTATTTTAATATTAAAAATTAATTTATTATTATATAAAAAATCTAAAAAATATAATTTTATTTTTATAATAATAATTAATTTTAAAATAATATATTTATTAATTTTATTATTTTAAAGATTACTTCCATATTTATTTAATTTATAAAAATTTTAAAATTATAAATTTTTAGTATTTAAATTTAAAAAAAATATTTTATTATTTATTTAAAAATAATTTTTATAAATAATATTTAAATAATTTAATATCTTATTAAAATATATTATTTAATTTTTATTAATATAGATAATAAAATAAATATATTTTTAAAATAATTAATTAATTATATTAATATAAATATTATAAATTATTCCAATAAAATTAAAAATATAATCCTTATTTAAATAAATATTAAATAAAATTAATTTAGTAAAATTATATTTATATTATTTCAAATAAATCTATATATTTATGTTTAATATAATAAAATATATATAAGTTTACTTATTATATAATTTTAAACTTATAAGTAATTAATCCATAATTTTTAAAATATCCTTATAATAAATTCTAATTTTTTTATTATTTAATTTAATAATATTAAATATATTGGAAGTTAATTTCTTCAAAATTACTAATTAATTATAAAAATAATAATAAAAATTTATAATTAATAAATATAATAAATTTAATCAAATTATTTAAATATATTATAATTAATTAATTTATTATCTTCTAATTTTAAAATTATTATATTAAAGCCTTTATTTTGCATATAATTTTTAAACAAAATAAAATTAATTAATAATATAATAATTATATTATTTAATATTAATTTATTAAATGGTAGATAAGTATTAATTTCTTTTAATAATATTTTTTTAAATTTAATATTAATATTTTATTTATTAATAACTTAATTTTTAAATTTAAATAAAAAATAATTCATAATTATTATAAATTTATATTTTAAATTTGTTTGGTATTAATCATATTCATTTCAAATATAAATAATTAATAAATATTTTTAGAAATAAATAATTTATTAAAATTATAATTTTAAATATTATTTAATTATTTTAGAAAATTTAATATTAATTTTTATAAAATTATAGATTTATAGGTTTTTAATTTTAATTTTATTGTATTTATTTAATTAAAAGTAATTAAAAAATAATTATAATTAAAAATGGTTTATAAATTTTATTTTACTAAAAAAATAATAAGGTAATAAAAAATAATAATTATTAATTAAAAATAAAAAAAATAAGAATAAAAAATTATACTAAAATTATAATAAAACTTTTATATTTTAATTTATTAATAATAATTTATAAAATATTTAAATTAAAATATTCAAAATAATTAATTATATTAAATATTTTTTTAAAATTTATATCACTAGTTTTATTTATATTAATATAATAAACATTATATTTGATTAAAAAAATATTCAAATAATAATATAACTTTTATTTTAATAATTTCAATATAATTGGAATTATTATTATTAATTTAAATAATTAAGGAATACTTATTCTATTTATTAAGAATATAAAAATAATTACCAAAAATTTTACCAAATATAAAAATAAAAATAAATTTTTTATTTCTTTTGATATATAAATATAAATTTTTTTAAATTTTTGATTATTTAATTTTATATTCTTAAAAAAAAATTTTAAAAAAAAATTTTAAAAAAAAATTTTAAATTTTTTAATTTATAATCCATTTTTTTGGAATTATAGTAAATTATTTTAAAATATGGATATTAATTTTTAATATTAATTTTAATAGTTTAATATTATTATTTTTATTATTATTATATTTATACTTTTTTTCTTCTATAATAGGAATTTAAATTATATAAATTATATTAATTTTTAATTATATTAAAATTATAATAAAATAATAAATAAATTAATTATAAATTTTTTTTTTTTTATATTTTAATTAAAAAATAATATATTAAATAATAATAAAAACTATAAAAATGGATATATATAAATAAGATAAAAAAAATACTGGAAAAATATATTTATATTCATAAATTTTTATATTCCTTTATTAAAAATATTTTTATTTATAATATTTAGTTTAAATTAAATAATTTAAATTTTTATTATTATTAATTAATTTGGAATAATATAATTATAAAGTAATAAATATAATTACTAAAAATTATTATAATAATTTTGTTTTTAATAATATTTTTATTACCATTATCCATTATTAAAGTTATTTATTATACAAATTTTTAAATTTTTAATTTATGATTTTTATTATACTAGTTATATGTATTTAAAAAAATTATATTAAATCATTTAAAGTATTTTAAAATAAAAAATTAAATATTATTATAATTGGGTTAAATTTAAAAAAAGAAAGTTAGATTTTTTTACTATATATTAATAAAAAATAAAATATATCCAAAATTATATATTTTTATATATACAATTAAATACCTATTTTTTTTTAAAAAAAAAATTATTTTAATATTTTTAATTATTAATTAAGTTTTTTATAATAATGTAATAAATTAATAAATATATAATAATTATTTAATACACCAAAAAAAATCTAAAACAATATTTTAAATAAAAAAAAAATAAAATATATAAAATAAAGGTTATAAATAATATATAAAAAATAAATTTTTTTTTAATTGACTTTTATATAATTGAATTAAATAAAATATGTTTTTTTTTTAATAAAACAAAATAATATTAAATTTAATAATTTTAAATATTCAAATATTAATCATTATTATTGTAATGAATATCTATTGATAATGAATTTTAAACTTTTTATTATAAAAAACAATATTTAATATTAAACCAATGATTTAGTTATAATTATAATGAAGAAGATTTTTAAATAATATTCTTATAACCCTTTGGAGTTCAGAAATAATAATAAAATTATTAAAATTTAAAAAATATTTATAATTAGTAAGAGATATAAATAAATGATTAGAAAAAATTTAAAAAAAAAAGTATATTATTTTTAATTAGATTAATTATATTAATTAATAATAATATAAAATATATATTTTTTTATTGTATTATAAAGATTATTAATATATTAATAGAATTTAAATTAAAATTATAAAAAATAAATATTAAAATTTTAATTATATGCAAAAGGATATAATAAGTTATTTTAAAAAAGTATTAGATATATTTGAGAGTAGATATTATATTAAAAGAAGAGTTTTAGAAGTATTTTTATTAAAAATATATATTAAAAATATTAAAAATATAATTAAATGTTTTTAAATTGTAATAAATTTAATTTATTTATTTAAAATTAAATATTTTATTTATAAAATATTAAATAATATAGTTATTATAAAAGAATTATTTATAAAAAATTTAATTTTTAAATAGATAATTAAAGAATATACTTACCTTTTTTATAGTTATTTAATAAATAATAATATTAAATTAATTTATTTTTAATATTATAATAATTTGATAAAATAATTAATATTAATATTTTTTAAAATTAATAAATATAATATAATTTGTATATATATTTTAATATTATAATTTTTATTTATATAAAGATATTTATAAGAGTTAATTAAAATAGAAAAAATATTAATTATTTAAAATAAAATTATAAATAAAATTAAAAAATTTATATTTGGTGGTAAATATTATTAAAAAAAGTATAAATTTTTAAGTAAATATATTATTATAATTTTTTTAGATATTTTAAGTGTATATAATTTACTATTTAATTTAGAATTTAAATAATTAGAAATTTTAAAAATTATTTAAATTTTTAAAAATAGATTTAATTTAATATATTTGAAATTTTATTTGTTTATATATTTAAATAAAATTATGGTTGTATTAAAAAATTTTATTAGAAATAATTTATTATATAAAAATATAAATATAAATTATAAAAGTATTTTAAATATATTTAATAATAATATTTTTAAAAATATTATTAAAAATATATTATACATAAATAATTTAGTTGTAAAAAAGGTAGAATAAATAAATTATATTAATGGTAAAGAAAATAATATGAAAAATATTTTTATACAATTTATAAACTTTATATTCTATTTAAATTCTAATATATTAAAATTTTAAAATATTTTATTTATTATAATATTTTTATTAAAGAATATAGATAAAAATTGTATTTAAATTAAAATTTAAATAATTAAAATAATAAAAGATTTATTAAAATAAAATAATAATTTAAATAAAATAATTAATAATAATAAATTTTTAAAAAAAATATAATTAAAATATTTTTAATAAAGTAAATATTTAAAATAATAAATAAAAAAGGTATTATATATAATATAAATACAAAAATAAATTATTAAATATAAAAAATAATTTAAGGTTCTTTACTAATATATTTCTATATTTATTTATAAATAGGAGAGAAAATTATATTATTAAAATTAAAATTAAATTTATATTAAAAAAATAAATTTGATTTTTATTATTATATTATAATTAAAAATAAATTATATATAAAGGATTTATATTTTTTATATTTAATATATTTTTTTATAATTGGAATATAACTAAAATATATGTTTTAATGCAGAAGTAATATTAGAAGAATATTAAAAAAAAATTAGTATTATTAATTATAAAAAATTTTAATTTAGCTATTAATTAAATATAATATATAGGTTATATAAAAAATATAAATATATAAATTTTAATATAAAAAATGATATCCCCAATAAATATATTCTTTTATTTAATAAAATAAGGATTATAATATAATAAAAAATATTTTTAATGATTATAAAGTATAATGTTTTAGTTTTATAGTTTATATTTAATTTAATAAATTTATAAAGTTTTATTGTTTATTATTTAATTGGTATAATTTTGGACGAAATTATTATAAGTATAATAAAAAAAAAAATTAATATAAATAAAAATAATTAATAATTTAATAACATTATTATAATTTTTTTATATATTTATTACTACTTTTTTCAATAAAATAGTAACCCCAAAATTAAATTAATTTTAAGGAATTTTTGGTAATATTAAAGTTTACTTTAAAATAATAGAAAATAATAATAGGGAAGTATTATATATTTATTGTTTTATTTGGTTACAAGGTAATATTAATTTTTTGTAAAAAAAAATATATATAATAAATAATAATAAATATTAAAAATAAATATTTAATTATTTTAAAAAAATTATATACAATAATTATTTATTAATATTAAAAAATAATAATATTTTATTTAAACAATTTAAGATAAAAAATATATTTGAAAATAATTTTATCAAATAAAAAGTAATGATTGCAAATAAAATTAATAAATACTAATATAATACTAATTAGTATAAATGTAATTAAGATTATAAAATTTATTATTATAATACTCCATAACTAATTTATAAAAAAATATATTTTAATAATAATAATAATATTAATATAAAATATATGAATAAATATATAAATATATGGAATTTTATAATAATAATTATAATCAAGTATAACTATAATATAAATTTTATGTTAATTAAAAGAAAATATCTAATTTATATATTTTATATTATAAATTATATAATTAAAATTTAAAAACCAATATATTATTATTATATAATCATAAAAGAATTATTTTAGAAATAAGAAAAAAAATAAAAAAAAAATAAAAAAACAAAAAACAAAATCTTAAATAAGAAACTTAATCAATAATTAATAATAAAGAATATAAAAATTTAATATATAAATTATATAATAAATTAAAAATTTTATATAAAATTTCTAATTTAGAAATTATATTAATATTATTTAAAAAACTAAAAAAATATTGTAATAATAAATTTATTTTATTAATATATTATTTAATATATACTTAAGTTTTTAAATTTATTAATTTGGATTCAAAAAAAAAGAATATAAATATAATTAATAATAAGGGAATTATAAAAAAAATTATTATTATTTTTATTAAATTAACAAAAATTATATTTAATTAATTAAAAGATTACAAATATTAAAAAAAGATGTTTACCAATATTTTTTTATACAATTATAAATTAATTATAAAATAAAAAAAATATAGAAAATATAAAAAATTGATTTTATACAATAAAAAACATAATAAATATAAGGAATTTAAATAAAGTTTTTTTTTAATTTATTTATACAAAATATTTTATTTCTATAATAACTTACCATCCCTAACAAACACTAAATTTGAAAAAACAAAAAAATAAAAAAATTATTTTTTTTATTTAATACTTTTTTAATAATAATACTTTTTTTATAAAACATAATTATAAATCTAAAATATTATATTAATAAATAAAGTTTGAATTGATTTAATTTTTAAAAAATAGGTTTTATATAATATTAATTAAATTATTCATACCTTGGAAATTAATTAAAAAAAATTAAAATTTTATTTTAAAAAATAATAAATGTTTTAAAAAATTATAATAATTTTTAAAAATTAAATTACCAAAATGTTTACTATTCTATACTAATAATTTTAAATTATTTAAATAATTAAAAAAAAAATATATTAAAAATATTAAAAATTTATAAATTTTAAATAGGTAAATTTAAGATTTACTAAATAATATAATTGTTAAATAAAATTTTAAAATTGATATAAAAAATAAAAAAAATATTTTAATAATTAATTTAAAAAAGTTTATGGGATAGGTATTAATTAAACTATTAAAAGAATTTGTAAATATAAATAATTTAAAAAATTAAAATAATATAATTATAATTATTATAAAAATATTTATTAATAAATATTTAATCAAAAATAATATCTTTTTAAAAATAAGTAAAAAAAATTTAGTAAGTTTATTAAAAATATAGGAAAAAAGATATAATAATATTTGTAAAGAATATTATAAATATATTATATAAAAATAAATTAATAATCCTGGGGTAATAAAATTTAATAATAATATAAAATTATTATTAATAATATTTGGTTATAGGGTTGTTTTTATATTTTTAATAATAATTAATTAATATTTGATAACATAAATACTTACCAAAAAAATAAAATTAAATATAAAATAATAAAATATAATATTGGTTATAAAAAAAATATTAAATAATATTAATAATATTAATTAGTAAATTATAATGTATTTTATTAGGAAGAAAAAAATAAAAAAAATATAAATAATTAAAATAATTCAAAAATTTTTCTTAAATATAAATAAAATTTATATATTAGAAATATATATATTTACAAGAATAACCATATTTAATATTAAAGGTAGTATATTATATAATATTTTAGGATTTATAATTACTAAACCAAAATATTAAATTATATTATTAATTAAAATTGGGAATATTTATTACAAAAATATAAATAAATTTAAAAAAAAATAATTATAGAAATAAATATTAATTATAAATAAAATTAATATAATAAATATTTGTTTATTAAAATAAATATACAATACCTTACAATTTTATTAAGATAATAAAAAATTAATAAAAAATTTATTTATTATCCTATTAATTAAAAATATATATTAGTTTAAATTAGTAAAAAATATACCACTATATAATATAATATTATCAAAAAAGTTAAATAAAATATTGATTTTGTAAACCTTAATAATTATTATAATTTAGGTTAAAATAAATATTTATATATATTTTAATTAATAAATAAAGTAAGTAAAAAATATTATATTCTATTAAATATTATAAAAATTCAAACAAAAAAAATTTAAAAAAAAAAAAATATAAATAAACTCATATTTTATTATATAAAAAAAAGTATAAAAAATAAGTTAATATATAAATCTAATTTAAAATATATTATATAAAATAATTGTTTTTAGGATTATTTAAATTATAAAATTTATTATAATTTTAATCAAATTTAAAAAAAAAATGTTTTTTTATTTACTATTAAATATAAGAATATAAACCTTATACCTCTATACAAAATCTTAAAAATTAAAAATATAATTAAAAATATAACTAATTTAAACATACTTTCATTTTATAAAAATATACTAATAATATTAAATATAAACAATTATAAAGATTTAAATATTATAAATAATATTAAAAAAATTATAAAAAATTTTATTATTAATTTTTTAGCAAATATTTATTTAATTAAAAAAAATATTTATTTAGTAATAAAATTTTTATTTTTAATTAATATATATTTTATTAATATATATATACCAAACCATTTTACTAATTTAAATAATGAAATAATCCTATTATTAAGGTAAAGGATTATAATTTAATTAAAATATAAAAAAATAAATATATTTGAAATTTATTAATTAGGTATTGATTATTAATTTAAATAAATTTAAATATTATATAGTCCAATTTTTATAATAATAATTAATAAGGTATAAAGTAGAATATATAAAAAAATAATAATTAACCTTATAAAAAAAAATATATATAATTAAAAATAAATACTTCCATACAACTTATATTATCTTAAATAAAATAAAATTTTTAAATAATCTATATTTTATTTACCTACTATTAATTTATATTTTATAAATTTATTTAAATATAAATATTATAAATAATAAATTATAATTTATTTTTTTAAAAAGAAAAATATTTTGAAAAATTCAACAATATATTAATAAAAATAAAAAGAAAAAAATATAATTAATAAATTATTAATTAACTAATATATAATTATAATTAAAAGTAAAATTTTATTTAATTATAAAAATTATAAAAAAATACTAAATATAATTAATATCACTTATATTCCCCATTAATTTATAATACTTTTCATAATTATATATTATTAAATAACTATATTTAAATATAATATTAATTTACCCATCCAATAAATTATTTTTTTTAAAATTAATATTAGTTATTTAAATAAAAATTAAATATAAATTTAATATTTTTATATCAATATTAAAATAATAAAAAATGGGATTGATTTAAAAATATCAAATATAAAGTATATTTCAATTAATTTCAATTAGATATAAATTATAATATAAATCATTAATTTTATTAAGCAAAATATCTTAATAATTAAAAATATTATTAATTATTTATTAATAATATTTGCCCGGAGGTAAATTATACTATTTTTTAATTTTTATAAAAAAGTTAGAATTATTTGTTTTATATATATAAATAAAAAATTTAAAATTAAATTCCATTTAAAATTTCTTTTTTATTTTTATTATTTATATATTATAATATAAAAATTTTTTAAATTAAAATATTAATAAATTATAAAATTTATTAATAAGCAAATATAATAATATAAATAGAATTAAATAATTAAATTTATAAAATCTAAATTTAATAAAAATAAAATAGAATTTGGAGCAATTTAGCCTTCTTCTAATATGTTTAAAGTGTTAAATTATATTATTAAAATTAGATAATTTATTAATAGATTTATTTATTTTTTATTAAATAATTAATTTTAAATTATATATATCAATCCCTACCAAAAACCTAATAATTATAAATATATATTTATAAATATTAAATTTAACATCCCAATAAATTAATTTTTTTTAATTATTTAATAAATTAATATAATATTCTATATAAATATATTATACTTAAGTATAATAATCATTTTAAATTAAAAATATATTTTATTTAATATGGTTAATATTATAAATTTATTACAATAAATAAATATGAAAAATTTATATAGTAATTAGATAACCTACTTTAATTTTTATAAAAATTATAATGGATAATAAAGTAAACAAATTAATAATAAATTTTAAATAAAAAAGGAGAAATAAAAAAAAAATATTAATAAAATTATTAGTTCTATATTATATTAAAAATATTATATAAAAAAAATTTGGATAATTATAAAAAATTCTTTTAATAATATAATTTTATATATTAAAAATATTTAATAAAATTATTAACTAATTATTATTAAAAATCTTAGAAATAATAATTATATTTGTATTTGGGAAAAATAACTTTATTAATCTAATTTTAAACTATATTTTTTAAAAATATATGCTTTATAAAAAAATTAAATAATATTTGTTAATAATTATGTATTTTATTTAATATATAAATGTTTTATTATAATTTTTTATAAAATTAAAAAAATTATTACTAGGTAATATAAATTTTTCTAAATAAATAAAAATAATTTAATATTTTTTATTTATTATATTATAAAAGAGTTTTAATTCTATATGGAAATTAGTAAAATTAAAAATTATTATCAATATATTTAAAATTTTGAGTTTTTATATAAAATCAATTATTAATTAATTTAATAATATTATAATAAATATTATTTTATTAAGGTATTTAAAAATAGGTATTATATAAATTTTAATTTTATTAAAATTTATTAATATTATAAAAATTTAATTAAATTTAAATTATTAATATTATATTATTTTTTTTTGGAAGAATTTTTATTTATATTTAAAAAAAATTTATTATATATATTTAATATTGTTAATAAAATTGAAAATATTTTAAATTATATTAATATATATTTTAATTTAAATAATAATATTTTGTAAAAAAAGAATTTTTTAAATAAATTTTTTTTATAATTTTTATAAAAAAGGATATACTAATAATAAAAAGTTTATACAAAATATTAAATATTATAATTTAAAAAATATATAAGGAAATATTTAAAATAACAAAATAAATATTATATTAAATTTATATTAAATAAAATAAAACACTAATATAAATAAATTTATTAATATTATTATAAAATTAAATAAAAAATTAATAAAGTAATTAATAATATCAAACGAATAATTAAAATATGTATAATTAAAATATAAATATAAAATTTTTATAATTTAAATTTTATAATATTAATAACTTATAATTAGTATAATTAAAAATATTAACAATAAAAAATATTAAGGGTTAAAAAAAAAAATTTATATTAATTATAATTAAATTAAAATAGTTGTTTTATTATATCTTTAAAATAACAAAATATAATTTAAAATATTGAATAAATAATTTTAATTAAAATGGTTTTAGGTATTACATTATAATTTAAATATAAAAATATCATAATAAATAATGTTTTAAAATAATAAAATTAATAATTCATATCACCATAAAAAATTATTTAATTAAAAAATTAATTTAAAAATATTTAAAATATCTTTAAATTAATATTATTAAATTTTTAAATATTTATATTAAATATTTAAATATTATTTTATTAATATAATTATTAATAAAAAAATAATGTAATTATAAGAGGGAAATAAAAATAAAACTATTTTAAATTTGTTAAAAATAAGTTTATATTTAATTATAAAAAAAAAAAAATTATAACTTATACAATAAAATTATAATAAACTTAAATACATACAAAAAATAAACAAAAAAAGTAAGTTTAATAAAAATCTTATTTACTTATAATTTATAAAAATTTATTAATTTTATATAATTAAAATATAATACCAAATCTAAAAAAATTAACAATACAATATTAATTATAATAGTTATATATTAATTTGGATTAATATATGTAAAATATATTTAAATTATATATTTTTTATTAATAAGGGTTTTCTTATATTAGGTTTAAATAGGTTTTTATTAGAAATTACTAAAACATATTATATTATGGTATGGTATTAAAATGAATTTGGTAAAAGTTATTATTATTATATAAAAATTTGTATTTAAAATGACTATATAGATTTAAAGTATGTATATTATATGGATTAATGGGTTATGATTTTGGATTAAAAATAAAAGTAATGTATATACAAAAAATTTTGATATTTTAATATTATTTAAAATTAAATAATATTTTGGATTTGATTTTGTGTAAAAAAACTAATTATAAAAAGAAAATATTATAATATAAAATTATAATGAAATGGAAGATTTATTACTTTTATATAAGTTTTTGGTTTTTAAGATGTATTTGGTTATTAAAATTTTTTTTTAAATATTTATTGTGGAGAGAAAGATAGGCACACCGGGCCATTTTATTATTTTTATTATATTTTATTATACTGTATGTATATAAAAAGTTTCAGGTTTTATTTTTTTAAAAAAATATCCAATTTTCTTCCCTTTTTTTATATTTATACATTTTTTAATATATATTTTTTATTTTTTTAATCATTTATATATTTCTACTTATTTTTATTTATTTTTATTATTTTTATAATTAATTTTTTATTTTTTTGTTATATGTGTATATATTATTATATATAGGGTATAATTTTATATAATTATGTTTTGTTTTTGGAAATTTCTAATTATATTTATTATTTATAAATGAAAATTAAATTAAGATAAATATTATTATAATCCATAAATATACTATTAAATATTAAATTGGTTATAAAAATAAAAAAATTTAATAAAAATAAATAAAAGTATATTATTAATTTTAAAAAATATTTTAATACTGGTTATATATAACTATTTAAAATAAATTAAAAAATTAAATTAAAAATTTAATATTATATTATTTTATTATTTTTTTATATACAAATATTTTTATATACTAGTATTATATTAAAAACAAGTTATAAATAGTATTTATATAAATATCATATAAAATATATACATAAATAAAATATAATAAAAATAATGATAAATTAAGAAATAAATTTAATATATATTTATTATAATATATTTTTTTAATTTTAAAAATTAATATTAGTTATTTTAATTATTATTTAATAATAAAGGTATTTATAAATTTAAAATAACAAAAAAAATATTTTAATATAAAATTACCAATATTATATATAAAGAATTAATAATATAAAAAATATATATTAAAAAAATAATTATAAAAAAATAAGTTGGTTATAAACTATATATATATATAAAATAAAATATGATAATTATAAACTGTATATATAAAAATATACGGGTATAAATATATAAATATATATTAAAATTATTTTTATACAAAAAAATAAATAAATCGTTATAACTAAAAATATAAAAAAATAATAACAAATATAATAAATATAATAAATATAATTAATATAATAATTAAAAATTTTTATAAATAATTTTATATTTATTTCTATTATTAAAAAATCTTATTAAATTTCTTATTTTAAGATTAGTCTACTTATTATTTAAAAAAAAACCACAAATATTAAAAATGGTAATAATATAAATAATAATAATAATAATATAAATAAAATATAATTTAATAACCCTAATATTAATATTAATATAAAAAAAAAAATATACAGCAAAATAAATAAAATAAAAATAATAATAATAA